>VZUI01043420.1:0-210314 GCA_013401135.1 Cettia cetti | reverse complement strand
CATGGACTAAAGTCCAAGCCATTGTCCTTCTGGGCTGTGTACCAGGGTCTCCAACCCCCCTGTACAGATCCCAGACCCCCCTGTACAGGTTCCAAACCTCCCTGTACAGGTCTCTGTCTGTCTGGGGTATTCAAAGGAATGCCCTGGTCTCCCACAGAGGTCTGTGCTTTCTTTCTAGAACAGAGCATTCCTTGGTTGAGATAAACATCAGCAGATGCTACTGAGGAGTTTTCCCAGGCAGGGTTTTAACACTGTCTTTGATGTCCAGAGTTGAATGCAGCCTCAGCCATGTAGGTTTCTCTGAATCCATTATTAATATAATAGCCATAATTAAGGGTCTGTCACACTAGAGAGTAAGAAAAGAGCAAGAGACTGATCTTTACTCATTGTTGTGCTTACAGAAGGGGTTATACAGCACTCACTGGATGCAATCCCATAGCTGTCACTCTAGGGGACTATTTTTGTCCTCACTAAAGATGAATTAGTGTACGTTGTTTACCTTGATTTTCACAGAATCCATTGCAAAGCACATGCAGAAATGGAAGACCTTTATTCTTTCTTACTCGTGAGAAAGATCTGTCAAATCAGTGAGATGTTTGATTGAATGAGAACAGTCAAATTAGTCCATGGTGGAAGATTTTTAAGGAAAGAGGTGAGTTGCATTTTTTTTTCAAAATTTGACTGTGGTTACATGGCAGAAAACGTGAAATCCAGTAAGTGGGTTGCCCAAAAATTATAACCATTCCTCAGAGGTGTGGGAAGGTGCTCTCTGTGTTAAACTAGTTATCATTTCCTCATTAGTGTCCCAAAAAGGAATGTATTTGGGTCTGCTCAGGAAGAACAGAGATGCCCTTGATTCTGAACTTTGGTGAATCCTTCATGGTAAAGAGACTTGCTGAGGATGGAGCATAGCCTTGCAATGGCTTGCCCATTTCTGAGTGGTGGAACTGCCTGTACCTTTGAGTCCAGCTCATTCAGGGCATGGTGTGCCAGCATCCCTGGGACCAAAACATGAGCTGCAAAGCCCTGCACAGAGGGAAAGACAAGACAGTGAGTGGGGGCAACAGCCTGACAAGCTCAATTGAGAAGTGAGGTAATAAATGTGTGGGGTAATAAATTCTAGTGTAAGCCAGCAGGAGGATGGATTTTCCATTTACAGATTAACACTGGAAGTATTTCAATAGGATGTGTTTTACTCAAACAGGAGTTGTGGGGATTGATGCAGAAGTAACTGAGTAAAAATCTCATATAAGAGATTAGACCAGAATGTCTGATGGCCCCTTTAGATCTTAATAAAATTTTAAATGTTAAACTGGAACCTCTTTATGTTGCATTTGACTAGCACTTCTTGGTGGACTTCTCAATATCCCAAGTGGCATTGAGGTTTCCATGGGATTGTAATCTTGCATGTGCCCATGCTGCATGCCTGAGGAAACCTGGCTTTATAGTCCCTGCTTGGGTAATACAGACAGCCAAAGTGGACCCAAGCAGCTCAAAAAGAAAAATTTGTTGCAGATGAAAAGCAAAGGAGAGTCAGTGAATGTTAAAAAATATCAGATTGTCATAGAAGGATAATATTGTCCTTTGGCTTCAGTTCCAGAGATGGGTATTTAAAGCCCTCATGTAAATCCTGATGAAGTGGGGCTGAGGTAGTTCCTCTGACTTCAGTGGGACTATTTTGAAGGACAGGGTTAAGTCCACTAAGAAGTGGACTGGGACAGAGAAGAATATTGACAGCGTGGTTGTCTTTTGCATCTAGGGCTCTTTTTCAACTCCTGATAAAATTTGAAGCAAAAAGGAAAGTACACAGTAGGAAACTGAAGAAGAAATAAAAAGATCCAGAATGAAAATTTTGTCTCTTGAGGCTTAGCAGAGGAAGGATAAGCCTAAGACATACACATGGAAGTAGTCCCCAATTAGTGATATTCATCACTAATTAGGGATGACAATTACTGTGGAGCCATAGGGTGGAATAGGAGCAGGGTCTTTACTGAAGTTCCCCAGGCTGAAATAATGCCACTTCTGCAGAGAAGTATTTGCCAAAGCTTGTTTTTTGGGTTGATATTTTGTTAAAGCAGAACACACAACCAGCAATATTAAACTATGCTATTTTAACGTTCATACGCAGATGTTATATTAATTTTTTAAAATATATATTTCTTTTGGTTTTTCTGTGTAGAAAAATAAATAATTTCAGTCTGAGAGGTCATGTTAAAGCGAAAAATTAAGCATTTACCCAAGCTGAAATTCTTTTGTCGTTTCATTTTATGGAAACATGTAGTCCCTTAGGCATTTACAGTGTTTGGAAATGACTGTCTTACATGGAACTCTGGATTACTTCTCAGCTCAGGTTCACAGGTTGGTTTGGGCAATAATTATCACAAGAATTAGCTGAAGACCATAGCAATTAACTATTTTTATGGTTTATTATTATATTCTAAATACTAAATTGTTCTGTCAGATAGTCTCAGAGAGATTGGACAGCTGACCCACAGACAGTGCACTGCCTTTGCTTACATACTTAAGCTACTAGTATTTCTAGGAAGATATAGCTTATTAATTCATTATTATTTTATTGATGTTCAATTGATGTCTGATTAAATATAAATTAGACACTTGGTAATAATAATGTAATAGGATGAGGCAGGTGAGATTCCCCCTGGATAGTTTGTAATGAAGCTTCAAATTTTTAATAATCTTAAGATCATAAATAAATTATTACAGGTGAAACAAATGCAAAAATACTGAAATAAGCTATAAAAATGTTAAGTGGTGGTGAAGAGACACATAATCTGCTGGGAGAGCTGTGTGAGAACGTGCATTTGGCACTCAGTCACGTCGGTCAGAATCAGCGCTCCCTGCTCCTTGCACTCATTTCATATTTCGGTCTGTATCTACCCCTCCCATCCCATTATTATGCTGCACCATCCTGTTCCCAGACATTTTGCTTTGCCTGGGAACAGTGTTAATTTAATGCACTCAGGTGACCCCAGAGGCACTGGAATGACACGGCAGCAGCAGCCCAGAGTGCTGCAGTGATTCCTGCTGTTAGCAGAACTGCTGGGGAGACCGGGCGCTCTTCTGGACAGTTGTCTGTGAACTCTTCAGGGAAAAGTCAGGGGGAGCTGTCTCTTTGACCACACTGTCAGTGTTGAGAAGGACACATCCTCTCACTTAGCTACAGCTTTCATCCTTTCCTTGGAAGACAGATTTCCCAGGTGCTCCTCCGTTTTTCTTGAAGAGTTAGCAAGGAGGCCATGTCTCCCTTAGATAAGAAAAGAAAGAAAGGAGAACTTACCTTTATGCAAGGAAAGAAGAAGTAGACAAGAAGAGGATTTTGCTAGTGTATTTGGTGGTTTGTTTGGGGTTTTTGGGTCCCCAATATTCTGCAAAGATTTCAAGAGATCTGAACCCCCTCATTTCTTCAGTAAAAACAGCACCACCATCCCAGCCTTGACAACAGAGTGAGATCCCAAGGCAGTACTCAGTATCCGTGTTTTAGCCTCACCGTAGTGGGAACTGCAGAAACTCAGCACTTTGTAAAAGCTGCTGATAATTTAAAGAGTTAAGTCATGCAGCAAGTTAGTAAATGTAAAGAAGTTTAGTTCCTAAGATTGCTTTTGCAAAATTTCCATTAGTGGAAGGGATACACAAAAGCCTGAAAAATCTAGCCCCGTGACCAGTCACTGGTTTAGATTTTCATCTAAAATTATATTCCAAGAATCTGATAATTATGGAATGGCCCAACGGTTGAAAACTAGAAATTTGGCTCAATACAAGGTACAGAAACAGACAAGTATGCTGCTTTTCTGATGTGAGACCTTGGTTGCTAGGAGGAAAGCATTCAAGTGTTTGCTTATGTTTTGCTGGGGTGTTAACAGTGTGGGATATACAGATAACACCACGCCTCTTAAATAACATTTTCTTAAATAGTGAAACTCCCTAATGAAGAAATTGCAGTAATCACATTTTTGTAAAAATAAGGAGTTACAGTATCTATGTAACTAAAGTGCTGTATTTTTCCAAACAAAAATATTTTTGTATATTTGTGTAATTGGAGGTTTTGAAATCAACTTGTTGTTGAAACACAGAAAATTGTTGCCAGGATAAGGAGAGGGGAGTTGTGTGTGTGATTTGCAGCATCCATAGCAAAATGATGTTCTTTTTGGTAGATCTGGTTATTCCTGTGCATCTGCCAGGAGGCCCACAGGTACAGGAAACAGATCCAGCTTGAATCATTCTTCACTTTTTCCATGATGTGCCAGGCCAGCGTGGTCTGGGGGGGAACTGTTTGCCATTTTCTGTCCATAGACTTGCTGACACTTCTCTGGGGAGCCACATTAAGCAATTGCTTGGGTCACCAGCTGTCTGTACCTCCTCCTCTGTGTGCCAGCGCAGACTGGGCTTGGGAGAAGGTCCTGCCCTGCTCTTGATGTTGTTCGCACACTCCCCAGATTTTTTGTGACTTGTGTCAGTGTGACAAAAAGCCCTTCCCAGGCTCTGCTTGCTGCCTTGGATGTAGGAGTACTGTTAGAGATGAATAAATGCTTTGCAAGATCCTTGCCACTTCCTCATGCAGGAATTAGAGAAGTCTCAAGGCTAGTTTCACACTTGGGGCTCCTCTTTTTTGCCATTTTCTTGTCCTGCAAGAAAATAAGATACAAATTACTTCAAGCACAGCACCTTCTGCTTCAAGTTTGATGCAAAGGTCTTATAATTGAGAGAATTTCTCTTTCTGTGTAAGAACTGAAAGATTAAATAGGCATTAAACAATCATTTAAGCTGTTTGGAGCCTTACGTGCTTCTGCTGTGTGTACATAAAGCTCAGCTCAGGGAATGTAGCAAACATTCTGCAGCCTCCAGAGATACCTACAAATTTGTAGTTCTGTATTTGCCCTTGTCTCCCTTTAAAAGGCTCCTGTTGCTGCACATTTTTATTCAAAGTTACCTCTGGTGAGGCAGAGGATAACGTTTATAGTAATTGGTAATCAAAAGGAAAGAGGAAACAAAGGAAAAGGCCAATAATGCAAGACAATCATTAAGTGCCAAATATAATTTGTTAAAGGTGTTCCTTCTAAATTGGATGAAGGCAGCATTTTTTCAAATCAATACTGTCTCAATGGCTCCAGTAGAGTTCTGGTAGCTTTGGGCTAACAAATAGGAAGAATTCATATGTGTAAACATTAAGACCAAAGAACTTAGTGCATTAATAGACCTTGACTGTGGTCAGGTATTGCTGTAAAACTGGGATTGGCAATGTGCAAGGGTTGAAGCTGGCACAAATCACATCATTGGCCTGATTAGCTATGAGCCAGCCTCATAGATCAGCACAGCTAGAAGTTCAAAGCTCCACAGCAAACTGAGCTCAGTAGTAAATATTACCAAGGAATACATGCCCTGGTTCTTGGTGATATTAGTGGGAAATGAATGTATTGAATTCATTCAGAATTTGAGCCGCCTATCAGAGGAAGTGCATCAAGTATTTGAGCCAGCTGTTATCCACACATCTTACCCAGCCTGATACATTTAATTACCAAATAAGATATTCTTGCTGTGACTTAGTATGGTATTATGTTCTTACCCAATGTTACTATGGGTCAAATACTGTGTTTTAGTTCAAAATAAATTGTGGGAATAGAGAAGCAGGTGTCATACAACAGAGGGGTAACCTCATAACATGAAATGGCATTTCGACTAAAGTTGCAGAGGGGGAATGATATTCTGGGTATTTTGTAGTCCAGAACATCCTGGTAGCCTGCTGACAGAAGCAAGCAGCTCATTGTTCTTTAGCTGGTGTTCATTAGCCCTCACCGTGCCAGAGGAGCCCCTGACTCTGGCAGCAGAATTCTACATCTGTGGAGACAAAGCCCTTGTAGTCTAAGCAAACCATAAAAACTTGTCCTGAGTCCCAAGAAACAGTGTTTGCATTGGAACTCAGGCATCCTAATTCACAGCCAGCACAGCTGACGTGAGACCAGACCCAGTGAGGCACTCTGGTATCCCCTGGGAGGAAGGAGTCATCCATATGTGTGCACACCTACAAACCTCTGCATCTGGCAGCCTCACACCCTCCTGAAGACAGCTCTGCAGCAGGAAGGAGCATCACAGCTGCATTTTTCATCAGGAGAATATGCTAATTTTTGCTGCAACAACTGTATATTACCTGACAATTATTCTCTCCAGTCTCTTGGGTTCACTTTATCTGTGGTTGTGTTTAGAATCCCCAAATGATTATGTAATAGGTAGAAGACACCTGATAATATAACAGGCCCTTTCTATTTTTTTTTAAAGCTGTACTAACATAATTTCTTAGGTGTCATCATGTCTTTCTCAACATCAATCCATTGTGAATCATGCAGACACATCAGTGAAAGAACAGAACCTCCTGCAGCCTGTGAGCAACAAGAAATTTCAGCTGGATGACTGCATAAGGGCTTTGCAAGACTGCCAGTAATTTTTTTATATTCAGAGTTAAATAGAGCAATAAGATGGAATTTCAGCTTTAGTGCAATGGATTGCAGCTCTTCAGTCAATCAAATTATAGTTCAATCAGTTCATTTTAATCACTTCTCTGGAGAGAAGTAAACCCCTATGTTGAAGAATATGCAGCAATTTTATTGATGGAAAGTTTAATTGTTTCATTTTTCCTTACCGTCTGTAACATCCTAGACTTTTAATCAGTGGGAACTGAAGTTATAATGAAGTAAAGTCCACTTTCCACAGTTCACAACTAGCTGAAAATAATTGGGTTGAGACTCCCATCCAGACAGTGTAATGCCTCTGGCATTTTCCTGAAAACTACACTTAATTGCTTTGCTGATGTTGTTAAGTGGTCCTAAGGGGGATGAAGTAGTAAAGCTGCTCACATATGCAGGGAAACAATACACAAAAAATGTCTTACAAGGTCCTTAAAGGAGGACCAACTAGTGACTAGAAGACAATATATTGCACTTTTCCCCCCTTTTCTATACCAGAGAGAGCACACAGGAGAGGCTGATAAAATAAACTGGAAATTCTATAAACACTAGCAGTATTTTTATTTAAGAGCAGTAAGCTTGGGAGCCACAGTGCAGAAAACGTCAAGGCAGAGCTCTCGCAATCAAACCTGCATCTTTAGGCTAGCCCAAGTTGCTTGGCATTTTTATGCTGAACACTGGTGAGCTGCTGCCTGTCTTCAGCACCTTGGCCTGAGAACAGATGTACTCTTGTCCCCAGGGAGAGAGGACAGCTTGCTCTCTGTTCTCCAAAGTGACAGGATGTGAGCCAACCATGAGCTGAAAGCCTTGTCCAGGCATCAGTGGGACCAGCACATGTACCCTGTTAGGCTCTAAACGTAGCCAGAGAAGGAATAACAATTTGGCATTTCTCCTTTTTTAGGATTCATTTTTAGGAGACCCTCCATGATTGTATGGCAGTTGTTTAAAATGGTGAATTAACTGATAGACTCGAGGATATTCTAATGAAGAAATACATTAGCTGTTTAATGGAGAAAAATATTTATTTAGGCTACTGCCCACTAAAATCAGTGTTGGAGCTGGAGATGTGTTGTGGAGAAGAGACCTATAGAGCTAATTTAGATTTTTTAAGTAAGTGGGGGGCTTTTGTTGGGGTTCTTTTCTCCTTATTTATTTAGATATGTGGGCACAGCAAATTCTCTCTCAACAACCTGACCTTCCTCAGCTGCTATTTGTGTAAACTTCAGTATGACCTTTGCTTATTCTGTTCTTGCTTTTACAGGCTCTGAACTGAACAGCTACCCCCTGACGACTTTCTAGAAAGGAACATAGGCAAAATTGAGCCATGGAGTTCTAAAGCTAAAATCTTAAAAGTTACCTTAAGCCTACATCTGACCCCAGGTGCCTTCGAGAGTCTCTGAGTCGGCACCTAAAATTTTGGCCAGCATAACTCTTCCAGAACCTGAAATTATGCTTTTTCCACTGAAACAAGCTGCAGTCTACACAGGACTCAAGTACCTTGACATGTAGCCCCATGTTAGCCTGACCATTCCCCCAAATATTAATAAACTTTAACACGTTTTCCTCCTATGGTGAAATAGTCACCTCCCATGTGCTGGAGCTGCCGACCATCTGCCAAGGAGATCAGCCCTCTGAGAAGGTGCCTTGTGTCTAATTCACTCTGCTTGCCTGTCTCTGAGAGAACAGCTCAGCACCAGCAGTGCTTGGGCTTTGCTGTTCCTGGGCTGCTGTTTTGTTCTGAGTTAATGTGCTGTGGAATGGTTTTAGCAAATGCACCAAATGAGGACTGTGTTGTGACAACTAGTGGGAGACGGTGCTTGGGTTTTGTATTCTCAGAGATGCTGAGGGACTGGAGGAGCCAGAGCAAATCTACAATGCAGAGGGCAGATAACCAACCTGGTTATTTGAAAATTTGCCTCTGTGTTGGCTGATTTAGAGAGTACCCTGCCCTGATCCTTCTTTTGGGGACAGGGTTGCTGTCCCAGAAGGAGGAGTTTCTCCTGGAGCTGTAATGCAGTCCCGTGCAGCAGCACAGCTGCCAGCTGGCCCTTATTGCCAAGTAGAGCTGCTTGCTGGGGCTCTCACATGCTTTAAAGTCTTAGCCTGGGTCTCAGTGGAAACCAGGAGGAGAATGATTTGACGCACATTCCCCTGATTTGACATACTGTGTGGTTAAACATGGTGTGTCCTCCACAAGAAATCCAAAATACATGTTGCTGTGCAGGCACAAATCTGACTGTTCCTGATAAACTGTTCATGTGGAAAGATACAATTTGCATGGTTGTCATCAAAGCCAGTGTATGTACTCATTTGTGGAAGCATGTCAGACACCATATGTCACTAATATGCCTTTGATATGTTGGTGTCTGAATCATTTTTCATAACTGCTGGATGGCATATGTTTAAATGTAAGCATCTGTTCTGTGTCTGTACTGTCTGTATTATTTATTTTTTATTTCTTATTTTCTTTTCACTAAAAGTTTGATTTAAACCTAGAAAAAGTGTGGGATTAATCTTATTTTTAAAGAAGCAGAGTTTTGGCAGTATTTCAGCATTTGGCCAATGTGTATCTTCTCATGGATGAGAAGGTCATTTAAAAGAGAATTTTTCCCCTTTCAGTAACCAGAAAAAAATCAGTTCCCAGGCAAAACAAAGATTAGATTTGACTACAAGTTTGTTAAATGAAAAAATTATTGTTTTAGGGTTGGAAAGGTTCTGCAATGCCTGGATTTGCTAAAAATTAGTCCTTGTAAGAGCCATATGTTATGCCATGATGACAGTAAATCAGTTCTATCCAGAAACTTTTCTGATTCAGTTAAAGAACTTACTGTGTAATAAATGACTTAATAAAGAAATTAAATAATACACTATGTTTGTTAGGCTATTCATTATACATGGGTGAAACTTAAAACTAGTGTCACAACAAAGAGACTCAAAAGTAATTATTCCAACTCACCAATAAACAGCCACTGCAGCACTCTTCAGGAGGCTACAGCCAGCCTAAAAGGCATGGTTTGGGGGAAAGCAGAGAATGATACTTTACTATGATAGGAAAACAAGACTTCATGAACCAACTGGGGATACCTGGAGAGTCCAGACATGAGTGTCCAATGCTCAAGTACAGGAGAGGCTTAGGAACCATTGTGAAGTGAGCAGCTTGTTGGGCTCACCAGAATGGTGGCAGGAACAGGTCTGTAAAGCAGCAGCCGTGGTGGCTCAAGGTGGCAGGAACAGGTCTGTAAAGCAGCAGCCGTGGTGGCACAAGGTGGCAGGAACAGGTCTGTAAAGAGGCAGCCGTGGTGGCTCAAGGTGGCAGGAACAGGTCTGTAAAGCAGCAGCCGTGGTGGCTCAAGGTGGCAGGAACAGGTCTGTAAAGAGGCAGCCGTGGTGGCTCAAGGTGGCAGGAACAGGTCTGTAAAGCAGCAGCCGTGGTGGCTCAAGGTGGCAGGAAGAAGCCTGTAAAGCAGCCCCACAGTGGCACACTGAATTGCAGAGCTACAAGTGCCCACTTGCGACCCCTCCAGCCGAGCTCTGAGTGTCCCACGGCTATGGCGTTCTGCCTTTCGCTAAGAACTCCCCATTCAGCAACAAAGAACAAATGCCAGCTCTTGGTGGCCTTAGGGAACCTGGGCTTCCTATTCTGTTTGTACAGTTTGGCTCAGGCCTTTAACGGGCAAACAGCTATTGCATATAACATTGGAAAATCAAATCTGTCTAAACCCAAAAGCCTTATGTCACTGTCACAGCATTTCATAGCCACAGCTTAAAACAAAGCACATCAAAACAGCGCGCGAACAGCTGAGTGCAGTTGGCCACCAGCTGGCTTGTGAGAAAGGCCCTGGGTAGCCTGAGCGCACCTGCGGCCATGGCAGAGCCCGGCCGGGCTGCGGGGTCGGCGGGACGAGGGGCCTCGGGATCAGTCAGTGCCATCTTGTGGCATTTCAGGATATTAAAGCGCCCCTGAGCTACGGGAACTGCAAATGTCCTTGGAATCCACCACAATTCCAAAACTTGCAATGGTACCGCGTACAAAGCCCGCACAGCTCCACTTGCTCGGCCATAGCTGCTGCGGCTGTGCAAGGAGAGGCTCAGCACCTGAATGATTAATGAGGCAAACGCCTACCAATTATGGCTCATTGGAAGGGCACAGATTAATGCCTGTAATTAGAAATCCCGGGAACAGATGGAGAATTTTGCAACATCAAAAGCCCGCTTCTTATTAGCCGTGCCCTGCGCTGGGCAAGTGGAGCGCCAGGCCGTGGTGTGCCGGCACAGCCGTGCCCGGGGACAGAGCCGGCACCCCGGGCAGGGGCTGCGCCCACGGGAACCCCCCGGGGCTGGGGGTGCGTACCTGCGGCTCCCGGGGCAAGGCTGAGCTCTGCCGAAAGCCACGGGGCAGCCCCCATCACCCACACACCCACCGGGGACCCTGCCAGCAGCACGGGTTTGATGCTCAGGGGTGGCTGCTGCTGCTGCTGCGTATCTTGCATCTCTTCCCTCCAGATCCCCAACACTCATTCCTGGCACCAGCCTGAGCCTGGGACACAGCAGCAGCTGCTAGTACTGACTCAAAAAAAATTTTTAGGAAAGTATTCCTAACACTTATCCTACTCTCCCCACCCACTCAAATAGGTGGAAAGGGCCTATAAGCCTTCATGTTATAGTTTTGTACATATAGTATCCATATAAAATGAGGAAATGCATAATATAATTTTAAACACACATAATATCTACCTACTCTATAAAGTAATTTATATACTATAAACATAGAACACATCCAGTAGATGTAAGAGATGTAAGATAAAGTATTAATGTAAGTAATGTAAGAATATATATAAAGATATATATATAAAGTACATATAAAATATATCATTTACAGAAGTAGACACTATATAAATACAAATAATAGAATTATAATAAATGTGTAAGCAATAATATATAATTTTCTATATATTGTGTGTATATGTATAAAATTAAGAAGTGCTGTTGCCTGATAATGACTGCTGCAATACCAGAAGGGAACACATACTGTTCCTAGGAGTGTAACATTTATAGCATAAAAAGGAAGGAAATCATAGCAACTTGAACAAGATTAAAAACAGCTCTGAGGTTCATTCAGTCAGCTGGTGGCCAGTGGGTTCTCCAGGGGGACACCCCTTATTTACTGCATCAGAGGGTGCTGAGGGAAGGTGGGCAGACCCCTGTGACCCTGTAGGTAACACCATGGCTCACTAACAAACACCTTTAGCTCTTCCTTGTCTCATTGCCCACTTTGACATTGGTCAAGCACCCCAGACACTCACTCAAAAGGCGTTTTAGCAGTGGTTACGCTGTAGTTACAAACTTAGAGTAATTTCTGCTTTCTACCTTCTCCACTTCTATCAGTTATTCAGAGATTTTTCTTTTTCTTTCTGTGACCCCAGAGTGAATTTTTTTAAGGAAAATACAATGTCAATTTTATCAAATCTTCTGAAAAGAAAATCACTTTCACACTATACACATTTCATTCAAGGACTTGAGCCCTGATGCTCATTCAGTATAATTTTGGTAAATAGTAGGCTTTTCTCAGCTTACAGCTTTGCTGGGAAGTAGTTTGGTACAGTTGCCAAGTACAATTGTGGTGGGTTTGCTCTGGGGTTTATTGCAGGGCACTGAATCCTGTTCTAATATCTTTTTTTGAGGACAGTAGAAATGCTCTGATTGCAGACAGACAAAAATTTTAGTACTTACAAGGAGTCAATTAATAGTAAATTGAAAACTGATTTTTTCCCTATTAATTTGATCACAAAGACAAAAAAACCCTATATGATAATTTCATTGTTCTGAACTGCCACCATGGTTAGTTACACATATGACTAATGGGTTTACTCCAACCTGAACAAGGCACTTGTTATTTTCCAAACTAGGCAAACTGAGTTTTTATCTTCTATTAGTGTAAGCTGCGTTATTAACACAAAGTCATATTTCAAATAGTTTGAAGTCAATATGATAATTACAACATAATTGATTGCAATTGTTTTCCTAAGATGAAAGAAAATAATATTTCTCATGTCTCTAATTCTCAAAACTTTATATAGACTTCTGTTGGCTGAACTCTCACTGTAAATCTATAACTTAGACAACTATTTCCTCTCTGTCATGCTGAAAATGAAATACACCTTTTGACCGTGATTTATTTTTCTCACTTATTCCCCATCTTGGTAAGCAAGCACTGAGTTTTATTTTCTGGTGAGCTAGATTTTTTTTCTCGTTTTGCATATAAAAATTCCCAATAAGCCATCTCAGAGGGGATGATATCAGCCTGAACTCCCACTACTTTCCTCTGGCCAAGGTATGTTAAAGCTTTATTTTGTTGCTCATCAGAGAGTCTGATGTAGCTGCAGTGTGACTGGAAGGGACTTTCTTCTGATGTAGCCAGAAAATACCCCCAGCCTCTTTCACCATGTGACTGGGGAATTATGCACCCTGCAACAATCTCAGAAGGAACAGAAGCAGAAAATACTGCAGCTGCCACTGAGGTAAAATTTGAATCCAGTTCAAGATTTGAATATCAGAGATACCTGAACACCAGTGTTCTCAGGACTGCCTTTTCATTTTGAAAAATGTAACATAGAGCTCACATTTTGAGAGTTTAAGTGTTTCTCATTT
Organism: Cettia cetti; assembly: GCA_013401135.1. NCBI lineage: Eukaryota > Metazoa > Chordata > Aves > Passeriformes > Sylviidae > Cettia > Cettia cetti. Next base: position 197,190 of record VZUI01043420.1, on the reverse strand, counting down.
CAGTTTAGGCTCTGGCTCTTGGAGAGACCTTGGTTTGTAACATCCCAAATTAAAAGGTGGCCAAACATAGCTCTCTGACCTAACTCAATCCAACATTTTCTCCCATCTCTTCACCTTATGAAACCATTCACGTAAAGTCCTGGTTTGCCTGTAGGATTCATTACTGCATGATAGCCCCATATATTAGAATGGGCTTTCAAGTTAGCCCTTGGAGAGATTGCATTTCTACTTTGTAATGATTTTACCATTGGAAAAGTTCATCTAGAAAGATGCCTCAGAAACAATGAAGCCTCAAGGGGAATTCTTCACTTGAAGTATCCATCACTCCTCAGTAGAAGAATTGGAGGGATATGTTAAGCTTGCTACATCCTCTTGTCAATCTTTCGTTTATTACATTATCAAGTTGTTTGCGCTGTGAAAGATTAAAACAGTTGGGTAAGTGCAAAGCATGGAGTTACTGAGCACTTTGATTTTAAGTCAGATATCAAACTGGTATTTGAAGTGCAGAACTACTGCACTTCACTTTGTCACACAAGCAGATATTGCTGGAGGCAAAGAGGAAAGGAGCCCTGCATTCTTTTTTAACTTGGCTGCTGAACTTTGCACTACCTGAAGAAACAGACACTGTGTGCAGCTCCTGGTTAGATGCCTTTCAAACCTGCCTTCTGCCTAAGGGCTACCAGATGTGCAGCTGAGGCAAAAGGATAGATTTTCCCATTGTGCATCTCCTCAACCTGAGGATGTTCTGCTTATTGCTCTAAGTAAATGGTTAGGCTGCTTTATTAATTTAGGAGACTGCCAATACTATTTTTCCATTTTGCTCTACTTTAAGGAGAGTCCTTTCCAGTATGAGAATGAACTATTAATGAACAAAGATAATATACCTAGGGAGAAAGACTTCATCTGGATATTTATTCAGAATTTTACCTTGAAAGATCCAACCATAACCATTTGCCATACATACTTCCTGATAACTGTGCTCTGCCACACATGCATTCTGATAGCCTTTAAAGATTGGGGGGATTTGTCCACAGGGGAATCCTTAAGTCTGGTGACTGACCAGCTCACTACCTGGATGTCCATTTACTCTGAAGGATCCAGGAAACATCCAGTAAATGACTCTCCACACACAATGAACCTACTCAGGACCCTGTGTTTCTGGGTAAGTACATTCATGTCTCTTAGTGTCCAAGTGAAAAAGGGCTTCCCTCTTTTTTTAACAGGCATTCAGTATACCTACAAGGAAATACTAGATCACATTTAACAGGTGTGAAATTCATCTACAGGCTTGTGATGGAGAATACCAGGGGTTTCACTGACCATCAGAAGAACTGCACCCACCTGCCTCAAATATAAAAAGCTGTTACAACATTCCCCACAGATTTTCTTCCTTTACGTGCATCATATACACATCATTTGTGTATTTGCAAATGCCTCCACTGCTGTTGCACATCACTCCTTATAACAGTGTCCAAAACACCATGCTGGAGAAGTGAGTATCTGTGTATCTTCCAGAGAGATGAAGGTTTGAACTGGTGAAGTATTCCCCCACGCGGCTGCCACAATCCCATGTTACCATAGATGCTCTGGGTCACTGAGGGAGCAGACAGTGAGGCTGGCACTGGCAAAGGAGGGTGGCTTTTGGAGGGAGAACTAATGCAAATGCCACAGTTACAGGAGTGAGAGATTTCATTGAGGAAAATCCATTTGAGAAGAGAACCAACAGAAGACTAGCAATACAACAAGGTGCACCTCAGAGCAGAAATCCTCCTCTGAACAAATGTGGGCCACAATAATGTTTTCTAACTCATAGCTATCTATTAGTCTCATTTTAAGCATATTAGTCTACACCTACTTCGAAAAAACTGCTATTTATTTATTTTTAATAAATAAATAAATAAATATTAGACATTGGAATTGTACATAGAATTATTTTCCCTCTAGATGGGTTCCTTTTTGCATTATGTGTAATCATGAGTGACCCCAAGGTCAATTATTAACAAAACCTCACAGAAAGCCCTGCTAGATAGGGAGAAACATGAAAATCTCAAGGAACAAAGTATTTGACTTCTAAACAGAATGCCTGCCTAAGACCAAACCTCATTAGGGAAGTCCTCCAGGCAAACATCCTCTCATTATTTATTGTCATGGTTTGCTGAAGATTCCTCAGTGTAACTCACAATTGGGTTTTAAATAAATCTCTCTGTATAGTAAATGTGATATTCTTGCATCTAAGCAACAGGGTTAGCTGAAAACTAAATAAGAACAAAATTTCACATTTCAGGGACTCATAAACAGCTTAGAGTCTGACAGCAATGCAACAAGAGGCAAAAATATGACTGACAACATATGGCTGAAAAGTAGGGTCGCAGTGGCTGTACAACATAACAACAGAACAGCGAGCCTGCAAAGCAAAAGCAATTAGCTGCAAGCATTGCTAATGTGGAATTATTTATGGTGAGGAACTTCTTTATAGCACAAGGATGGCCTTGGATTTAAGGTTTTCCTTCCCATCCTTTGTTCTGGCCTCTAGAAGGTCAGTGGGGCCTAGGCTCTCAAACATTTTGAGGCACTCTGATATCCTGGAGGGATTGGTCTAAGCCTCCTGGAGTTCAGCTGCTCATCTTGAAATTAGGGATACTAAAGCTCTTTCTCATAACAGGTACTGTGAATGGGAGGGTGCTAAAGACTGGGAATGTTTTATCAAATAGTTTTGCTATGGTTCTTTTCAAAGCGGTGAAGGTCTAATAGATTTTCTTTATACATCTTATCACATCTAAGGGTTAACTGATGGTTATGCCTAAGGTGACCACGACTTCCATTTTAATTGCACTAAACTGCTGAGATTTCTTAAAGAAGTCTAGAATACCTCAGAAATTTCCATTTCTAATCAGAACAGTGTGAAGTTCTCTTCAAGGAGAAAATCCTCTGGTGTGATCCATTTTTCTGCTGTAGTTAAATATTCTTGGGCTGATTCAGCATCTGGGCTGATGAGCAGGCCCCTGGAAGCTCCTGCTTTGGTTGCTCTGGAGGAGGCTGGAGGGGCAGCACAGTGGAAAGTTCCTCTCCTCACCAGAGGACATGCACAGGCCGCTCTTGCCAGGGCACAGTCTCCTGACTCCCTTGTTTGGCTCAGTGCACTGCCTCTGCTCCTGCCCATAAAAGATTCATTCTCTTAAATTTCATATTTATCACATTTTTATTTCATATTTTCCGTAACAACGTTTCTCTACTAAGGTAATACTATAGTCAAACAAATGTAAAGCTGGTGAGGATAGAGAGTAAAATAACTGAAAAAGTCTTTTTTACTCCATGTGGTGAAAGGAGATATTAATACAAACAGATGGCTTTTTTTAGTGCACCTATTATAGAGTCATGCCCACTCTGCTGAATGCATACCTATGAGACCGTGTGTGTGCAATAAAACCCTTAGTTTATTAAGCATTTTATTCTATTCTGCTATGTCAGTCTAAATTCACTTTGAAGGCAGGAATGATGGAATTGTTCAATATATTGTGTGCACAAGGTTGTGACCTCTGCAATCAGCCCTGGAAACACCGCTGTCTGCTTACTATTGGGGCAGCTGAAATGAATTATGAGCTAGCCTCATAAAACACTGTACTAAATCTGAGGCCTCTGAATATGCAGTACTTGGGTATTTCTGTATTCTTTCTAACTTCCAAAATATTTACAACCTCTATAGGACTTAAAAACTGAAAATGGAATACTTGTTTTACTGAACATCTTGTTTCTAAACAAGGTCTCAATCCTGCCAGAGGATTCAAATGGGTGGATGGCCTTGTTCTTGTAAAAAAATGTGCCACTGATTCTGCGTCCATTTGTGTTTGTGTTTTGCAGGAGACATCCTGGAATTGTAATTGTGTCATCCAGCAGGAAGGCACAGGTACATCTGCCTGGGTGCTGGACTGTGCTGTGGAGGACACATCTCTACACTGAGGCACATCCTAACCGGAGGAGAGGGAAGTGCTTTTGTTTTAAAAGGGAATAACCTCAACAATAAATCTGAGATCCCAAATACCCTGCTCTGCACATAAGATCCTCTGTTTGAAGACTGACCCAGCCAAGCTGGAATACCCAGTGTAAAGGTGTCATCACTCTGCATTTCCACACTTACCGAACTTACTTTCTCCATTCTCTGTAACATGTGCAACTAGAATTACATCAGCCACCACAACAATCTTTTCCTTTCATCAGCTCTGTGGCAGAAGCTCTGCCTCCCTTCTGTGCTGTTACTAGCAGGGTAGCTCCAAATGATTGTTTCTTTTCCACACACAACAAAGGCCTATCCTATATAGCATCAGCAGGGCCCATGAAATGGGAGCCAAAAAACAGAAAGTCTGGTTGCTGAAGTTTGTCATTGGTGTCTCTTATTCTGCAAAACACTTAAACACCACACTTTTACTAAAGCTGCTGTGAATAATCATTCAGTGCTCATGGCTGAACACAGTTCACCAGACCCCTGCTTTAACTCGCTTATGGAACTTGAAAACTTTCCCAGAAGGACCCTCTGAATGGATGCAATTTATATAATACTTTAAAAAAAATAAAGCTTTATTTATTCCAACCTTGAAGGTACAGGGCCTTGAGGAAAATGTATTAACATGGTGAAAGGCCAAGCTTAATCACTCCATGCTCCAGGAAGGGAAAGCTGTCACTGAGTTGGGAAAAGCCAGGCTGTCCCACTCACAAAATGTTGTCTTTGTTCTCCACATGAATCAATTTGTATCTGCTGATAACCCACTTCTTTCCAAGGATTTCAGGTTTAGGATTCCCTTTGATGCCAGGCTCACTGCTGGAAACAGTAAACCACTCTAACTTTGATGGAACCACAATTATTCCTTCTAGTCAGCTATTTGTTTGTTTCTGCTAAAAATCTTATGTCACCATTTCATTTTGGTAGGCTTCCCCTCCATCCTTTCTGATTTAAACCATCCCAGTCAAAAGTTACAAATCAGATAGCCCAAGAGGCATGTAATGTCTTCATATAAAATATGCATAAATTCATCCTTCCCTATAACACGTATGACTAATATTATATCAGTGACCCCAGTAACTATTTTTCTTTTCATCTTCCCTCTCTCCATCACCTCTGCTCCCTATCTGTGCTGTCACCAGCAGCATAGCCTGCCTCTGACAGAGTCACGGGAGCACAGAAACGCCCAGGGCTAGAGGTGTCTTGGTCTGAACACGTGTTGGTGCCAACACTTTGAGGGTTTCAGCCTGTCTGGAGCACAGGAGTGTTACATCAGGCAGCTCAGCCTGGTAATGGTAACCTAAGCTACCAGCAGCAGGGAGGCATTTGTGCTGTGCTTTGCTTCGAGCAGCGCTCAGAGCCTGTGACACTGTCTGACACTGACTGATTAAGATACAGGTACTGTGGAGCTGTCAGGAAGGAAGAAAGAGGACTTGCCGTGCTGTTGTTGCTCATGGATCTCCAGCAGGGCAGCAGCCAGACACCCGTGCACAGCAGCGTCGTGCTCTTCCACCTCTTTGGAGAATTACTTTCCAGTCAACCTGAGGAGATTAAGAACACACCTCGTTTTTAACACAGCCTGTCCCTCCACACAGACTCCAAAGTCTGTGTATCACAGGTGAGCGAATCCTCATGACTGGGGAGGGGACTGTGACAGGAGGTGAGGGAGATGTGAGAAGGAAAAAAATATGAACTCAATAATGAGCCTTAGCAGGAAACCATTAGGAAGGCTGCTCCTGTCTGCAGCAAACAAGACCAAGTCCTAGCAGGGAAAGAAACAGAGCTACCTAGTTATGCTGCAGATTCAATCGTCCTTTTCTCCACACCTTTTACTTACTACATATGAAAACCAGACATTCAAATTTCTCCCTGATCCAAATTTTCTAGGTATCCCCAAAGCCCACACCAAGCTACTAGTGGGAATAGAGAAAAGGATTACTTTACCAGGAAGCCGAAGACATGGGACTGGAATTTTAGTTTTATTTAGTTTAATTCTCAGGGCTTTCCCCAATATAAGAATGCAGGGTTTCCCAGTGTACCTTTTCATCTCACAAATGAGGAAATAATAATTTCTCTTCTCTCTGAGGGTGATGTGGAACCCTAAAAAAACCTAATATATGTGGTGTCCGGACATGGGGACACTCTTGAGCTCAGGCTTTACTTTTTGGCCTTCTGGAGTCACTTCTCCATACAGCCCATGCAGGTAGGAAGGCAAGCAGGAATATAGAAAGTCTCAGAGAAATCTCTGCAGACCTGACATTCTCTTACTCATTTGTGTGCCAAACCAGGCGTGTTTCTGTTGCCTATGTGGTGACAGAATTGTCCTTGTCCTCCACAAAGCAGAGGAAACTGGAAAGATTCTGATCTTCCTTGCACCACAGAGGAGGCAATTTGGCTTCCAGGAACCTCTATTCTCTACCACAACCAGGCTCTTTTTATCTCGGCTTTCTTAATAAATATTTAGAGGGCAGTTCACATTTTCCCTTCTGCTCTATGTAACAGAGCTGATTATTGCTAAGGTCAGGTGGCTCCATGAGCTAATTAATATTCACAGGTAGCAGTAAGAAATAAGTACCTCATCTCTCTCCTCAGCTTTAATTACAATATCAGTGCTATCAAATTCCATGTGGATACACCTCCCACATCAGCTCCAAACAATTTCAGATGTGTACACAGGATTCATAGCATCTTTAACTCATGATCTTCTGTCATTACCATGTAATTACTCTAATGCATCTTTACTGTACAACACCCACCAGAACTAACAACTGTGGAGTGCCTCCTGTAATGACAGAATAGAGACATCAACGTGGAATTTTGGCTTACAGGGACCTGCAACATTCCTTCCAGTCCCATTATTCAACATTTCTCAGCAACCTGACTCCTACCTGCCTCCCTTCCTTCTCTAAATTTACTTTATGAAACATTTATATCATGCTAGCACTGAGAAGCCCCAGGTGGCACTGAAATCCCAGTGGGATTGTAGCACAAGTCAATGAAGTGGCAATAAATTGTCTCACCTTGATCAGCTCTGTGGATACAGGAGAGGAACAGAGGGTGAGGCAGGGAAGAGCAACAGTACTATGCACCTTGCTGTGCTATGGGTGAGGATCTGGGCCTTGTGCAGACATGGGAAAAGAGGTTAAGAGAAATTGAACAGAAAATGCAATACTGACTACTTAAGTTAGCAAATATCCCTCAATTAAGTGCTGGTGGAGGTCAGATACAAAAGTCAGGTAGAGAGAACTGGGCAAGCTTCAAAGGATCTTTGTGGCAAAAAGCTAAAGGATGAGCCAGTGCAATAACCTGGGAAACGACAAGCCACAGAGATGATTTTAGCCTTTCATTTCTACCGCTATAGAAAATGAAGAACAAAGTACACATTATAAAGACATAAAATGGGATGAATTTTTGAACCTGTGTAAGGATTTTTAAATAAGAACTAGCTGCAGACAAATCTCATAAAGCACTATGTGAAGTATTCCTATGCCTTTGCAGAGATTTACAAAACTCTCTCAGTATATCAATTTCATCAGTCCTTCTACTTTTCTTAAATAGCAGTCATTTTAAACTGAATAATAGCATCTATATTTGATGCATTTGGCTTTCTATGTGATAACAGTCACTATAATTAAAACACATGTTATCAAGACCTGAAAAAGACACTTAAACAGGAATGGCATTACATTGTCACGTATCCAAATTGTAATTGGTGTTTAATTGTAGCTCTGCAAGCAAACACAAAAAGACAAACAACAAAGAAACCTCTGCTCTGATTGAAAGCAATTAAGAGAGGAAAACCCACGAGAGCTAATATATGAAGTTTCAGGGAAGAAGCATTCCTTCCCTGAAATGCAAAGGCCCTTCTTGAATCTGAGCGAGGTAAAGCATGGGAATAGTGCAGCTGTTTCTGGGAAGTTGCCTTTTGAGTGGATATGGAAATTAAGAGCTGCCAGGCTGATTTTTATCTCTCTTGTCAAATTTATATTGTATATGTTTGCTGATGTTCTGTAATATCCCAGTTACCTCTGTTTGCATATTAACTGGTTTTTGTCCCAGATGCTCATATAAGGATCATAAATATTTTGTGAAAGATATAACCATCACTTTCAACAGTATAAACTATTTTTTTTTTCTAAACAGCTTTCCCTCTGTTCTTCCAGAGGAGTCAAAGAATCCCTGAAGAACTAGAGTAGGATGGGCTTTCACACCATCAGGGACATGCAGGAAGCCATTCCTGAGCAAAAGGACTTCCACAACAATCACTGTGCATCTAAACACAGTGAGTCTCCTTTTAGGGCTACACTGATCCCGTGGACAGATGAGGGTGATGCAGTTTCAGGGGAGCTGGAATCTAACACATCCTTCTGAGTGCCTGGATCCAGGACTTGGCTCTCTCCAGGGTACCTGTGTGAGACTAAGGGTGACATGTATAGTTCACACATGGAACTGGACAGAGATTTTGACAATGGACAAGGCTTGTGGTTTCACACGGTGCCATCTCTAATTATCAGGAAGGTTCCCTGCTTCTGTTTCAGAGTGGAAAAGGAAAATATTTTTATCTACTTTAACATCACACTGGCACTGTCAGATGATTCACAGGCTCTGGAGAACACAGACATTACCAGCTCAGCACATTTGTGTACCAATCACCATTTGTCATTTGTGAGTACTTCCCACAGTCCTAAAAAGGGATTTGTTTTCTGTATTATTTGCAGGAAATGTAACAAACTTCACCCTGAACAGCAAAATAAAAACAGCACTTGGTTGTTTTAACGAATAGTTGCCTATTTACTTGGCAAAACTTCACTTTTGGATTTTTTTATGCTTTCTAATAAAAGGACCCCCACAGCTGTCTTCTCTGTGGAGAAAAGCTGTCAACATCCAGTATAATTTTCTGCATATTGAGTGAAGTACTTGAAAGTCCCAGATCCATTTTAATATGTGAGCTGCTCTCCCATTTGTATGCAGCTGGAGAGAGTAGTTTTATCCTCATTTTAAAAAGCCATATGATAGATTTCTTTCTTTAAACAAATACTGTCTGAAACTTTTCTTTCTTCTCGCTCTTTCCCCCAGCATACACCTTTCCTCTCTTGTTAGGCACCAGTGTGCTGAAATCACTGCACAGTGCTGACATCTCACTCGTTATACATAAAACGATGCCAGCACCATTTCTTTTTTGATGTCTCTGTGCATGATCTTCTGGAATAATTCCCAGATTAATCATTTATGAATATAATTTTGCAAAAAAAATTTGGTGAGGAAATTCCATTGCACTGCCTTGAATAGGGTCTTTGCTATCCTTTTCTGAATTTTCTGACTCTGGGTATTGACAGCTTCCAGTCCTCCTGATGCAATCTTGGCCAAAGCTCTCCAATCCTAATCCTGAAAGCACTTTGCCACACAGCACTAGGCTGCAGTGCTCAGTCCTTGCACAGCTATTAACTCTGATACAATGAAATGTTGTTGTTATGGGTTGCAGGGAGCATGTTTAACATCCACAGCTATTTTTAATGATTCTGTCAAGAGGAAGGATTATAGCTCTGAAAGCACAGGGAGGTTTTGTGTAACAGTCACAAAGCTCTGAACTCTGCACACACCATGACTGAACATACTGTTCATGTGCTTCAACACAGCCTGACACTGCAAAAGTCATGGCTGAAAAACAGTATCTGAAGGTTATAGAACATTTAATGGCTCTAGTGTAAACAATACAGCACCAAGAATTAAGTGCCAAACATTATCAACCTCCCAGTCTGGAAATGCCACATCTCACAGGCTGAGAATGACTCACTCAAACAACCCCAGATGGCAAACCTCCAGGCAGGCAGGTTTGGAGTGATGCTACCAATTCAGCATGGAGCATGTGGAGTAGTCCAAGGAGCAGGCACTGAGTAATTCCCCAGACACTACTTGCAGATGCTCTCACCCAAATTTGAGATTTCTGCTCCACATTTTTTGTTTTGAATGAAAATAAAACAGTAGAGTCTCAAATTTTTCAATGGAATTAAAATTCTGAAAATTTTATATTGGAAAAAAGAGACAGTTTTATTGCTGATTTTTTTGTCGGAGACAAATGGAGCCAACTGTAAAAATCTTGGATGAACCTGGACACAGGAACCCTTATGAAAGCAGCAGAACTGAGAGCCTCGGGGTTTCTTGGGATTGCTTGTTTCTTACCTACCAACAGAACAGCAACCTCAGAAATATGGACATTCGCTTTAACCAGCAATCTTGGAATTCACGGTGACCACTGCTGGAGGAGCAAAAGAATGAACCACTACTGGGGAAGCTTTCCTAGGACTTCCAAGTTTCCACCTCCACTGGCTGGGGCTTGGGGTAGGAATTAAATTATCCAAATTTTTGAAGAATGGAGTCAAAGCAGCAGGAGCCCAAACTTGGGTCAGAGATCTCAGGTATTCAGGGTTTCCAGCTCTACCAAAGACATCCGGAAGATATGTGAGCTTCTAGGTTCAGCCCCTAGCTGAGCTTCAGGAAGCCTGCTCAGTGCCCTGGGGTTGGAGGAAGGCCACAAAACCCAAGAGAAAAGCTCAGAGACCCATAGAATGTCCTGTGATATATTTTTGGTCCCAGTAGCTCAGCATTTTCTAATGAAGTAGTGCTTACTGGAAAGTTTCTGCCTATTTCCATTTGGGAGGACATTATTCAGATGGACATGACACATTTTGGATGACATGAGAGAATTAAGTTTGGTCTTCTTGCCAAATTCCATCCTGGCAGATAATTTCTTACCTATTTAAATCCACCTCATATTAACAGAGAACATTTTTTTAGCTCATATTCTGTCTTGCAGCTCTTGTACTGTTAAATATTATCTGCACTTTATCCCCCAGGTAGCTGCTTTTAATCCCAGGTTAGAGTATGGGATGTGTGTATGGGACTGGGAGCTCTGGGGGGTCTCTAAAATCACCTCTGCTACTGCAAGAACATCAGTGCCTTATGGAGGATTATTTTTAGTCCTAGAGAAGTTTTTGCAGAGCAGAGTGTGATCCCACACAGAATGGGACCAGTCTGATGTCAAATTATTTCATGCCATTATGGCACATGACTGCATTACAGAGTAGCTCTTGTATTTTTCTGTCTCCTCAGGAACATTTATTTCTACAATGAGGATCCTGCACTGATTCCAATGAAGACCCAGGCCCCTATTGTGCTAGGCACTATAGCAACAGACAGTAAAAGGCAGTCCTTGTTCCTAAAGACTTTTCTATCTAAACAGACAAGACATTGCCAGAGATTTATCTTTTATTCTTCCGTTTATAACAGTTGCAAAACAACTTGGATGAAGAATAAAAATTGCAATGAATGGGATGTGATGATCCCAGCTGGGGGATGAATCCATATGGAGGTGGGAAACCCCAAGCCGGTAAAAGCACCGAGGGGTATAATCCTGAACCAACTGAACGTGAGAACTCCTACAGACTCTACTGGGAGCCAGGATTTCCCCTCTCTGTTCCCCTTTCACCAGGTGCTTGCGTGCATAGCACAAAGCAGAGTTGTGTTGGTATTTCCAAATTCCCTGGCCCTGCCGGTAGAGTTGCAGTAGGGTCCCTCTGCTCCCGCTGGGGGATGAGCCCGGGCAGAGCCCGCTGCTGCCGCCGCGCCTGCGGTGCCGCGGGGCCGTGTGAGCACAGCCGCAGCCCGGCTGCCTCGGAGCTTTCGGGGACAGGGTCACAGGCTGCCCAGGGTCACTGCTCTGTCACCACATCACTGACCCACAGGTAGTAAGCTGAATGATTAATTATGGTCTACGGCACTCCATGGTCTCCAGTGCAGGGGCTATTTAGGTGACAGTGAACTCCCTGAACATACTGAGTTTCTTGCTGTAAATCCTTTCTCTAAGGGATACTGACTAAAAATATTCCTGAGGTACAGCTTGTAAACAGACATATCCCCTGGTCTGATCTCGCTGATGTTCTGTGTTGTTATTTACTTAAATTACATAGCTCCCCAGCACTAACAGGAGGAGACTGGCAACTTATTTCTTGTCTTTTGGAAGCAATGCAATGCACTATAAAGCAGAGATAATAATGATTTAAAAGATGCAGGTCTCTTTTCTGGACATTCTGACTATGAAAGTAATATAATAGAGGTTTGAGTGATGCTTGTTTTTACCCCTGAGTCTATCATAAGATTAACAGTCTTTATTATTTTGCACAACAAGCAGTAGCGCCTCATCAAGGGTATAATCACCTCAGTCAAAAAACAAACAAGCTTTTACTTAAGGTGCTAAAAATATAGTTGAGAAACCTTCGATCTCAAGCCGTGTGATAAAATAGACTGTGTTGACTGAGCAAATCAGCAGCTGCTGCTGTGCCAGCTCCTTCACCCTAACAATGCTTGCCTTTTTCTCTCCCCACCAAATTTAGAGATGATGTCAGTATAGCCAACCCCAGGAGTTCAAAAACCAGAAGACAAACCAAAATAGAATCACAGCACTGATATCAAAGCCATGGAAGTTATTGAAACTGAAACGTATGATTTGGGGGGTCAGCCTTTAGATTTTTTAATTCATAGGAGACAGCCTTCTCCCTTCCAGCCGTCTGCTCAGTTCTCCTGGCTGTCTGATATGCCCTATTTCAGAGTGAGAGACAACACAGGACAATGGGCAGCACAAAGGACTGGCAATCTATTTAAAGTGTATGTAAAGCTCAATTCTCCACCATATGTAGAGCCTTAATCCTGCAAATTCCTTCCCTGAATGATCAACCTCATTCATACAAGCAGTCCTGTGGAAGCCAGTGGGGATCCTCTTGCACCTGAAGTTTGCCCCTTATTTAAGTCATTATTGCACGTCAGAAATGTTGGCCTTCGTCACAATATTAAGAATTAGCTAAGAATGAAGAGATCTATTGCTCAGTTTTTTTCTGTGATCTTGGGCGAATCTTGGTTCTATATCATTTATATCATTCCATATCCCAGCTTCCTGCTCTTTAAAAAGCAGTAGAATTTATCTCTACAAGGTACTTGTAAGCCTCCAGACAAGAGATAATAAAATGCAGAAAATTAATACATTGTCTCTTTTTGATATAAATTGATTTCTAGATAACACAGCTGGAAAGAATGCTTAAAAATCAAAAGTATGTCATAATTAAATCTCCTAATAAAACCAAACTCCTAGAACTGGACTTAATCCACCATGGATCAAGTCTGACTGAGCAGCTGAGAGAAACAGAGAACATTTTTAGTGCTGAGAACACACACTTCTCATTTCACTCACTGGACCTTTTGCACCTCCACAGGAAAACAGAACCCTCTTCTTAAAAGAGCAGTTCCTGGAAGCCAGGAGTAAACTCATACAGGATTTTATCAAGATTTAAACCTTTAGGGTTTTTTTTTTCTATCCAAAACATAAAATTCCTCTGAATTTTAAATTAAAATAATAGATTCTATTTTAAAATTTAGTCTGAATGTAAAGTACAATATTTTGAAGCAGCAGTAGCATGTTACAATGAAACAGTTTGTTAGGAGAGTATTCACTTAAAATAACGGGAGACTTTCATCTTTTATTAAACATTTGAAATTAGTAAAAGATACTACCTTAGAGTCACTTAATTTAAAGAGGCAAACTGATGCATTTTGTTAATTAGACCATTAAAAAACTAATTTATGTGTAAATAAGTCTAGGTCATTAAATCGTAATGTACAGTGTCAACAAGAAACTTCAATCTTCAAACTTTCTAGTTATGTTAAATGGCCCTAAAAATTAATTAAAATTAGAATTAGCATCAAAAAACTTACTTCCTCCCTCCTTTTTTTTAAAGAAAAAAGATATATTTGTAGTAGTAAAAAGCGGTATTTCTGCTCAGTCCTCCAGTCACACATTTTCGTTGTCTACCAGACTTTGTTTAAACTAGAGGTATAACACCTGTATAGCTAGCAGTGATGTTGTCACTAATTTTCATGATAGCAAGAACTGGCTATTGCAGTGAAATCACATATTGTCAATTAACAGCATAACAAGGCACAATGAGTCAAAAATGTTATTTGGCACAGCTGAAAAGGCAAGGCTAAAAGGTTGTCTTTGTTAAGGTTTGAAAGTATTACAGTTACAAAGTCATATGCTCAATTGCTCATAGCTTTATAAAAAAGGACATATTTAGATAGAAAGCCGCTAGGAAATTTCCAATTTCTCGGGCTGATTTTAGAAAACATCAGGAAAACAATGTAAAACATTTCTGAAAGTTCAGCCGTTTCCAGGACAGAATAAAAGCTGTCCCATTTGATTCCAGAGACATACTGGGAGAAGTTGTTGCCAGGACACTGAAGAGAGAATTGAGAGGAACTGGAACTGGGCAGTAGAACGCAGGAGAGAGAGGGGCTGAGTGGTCAGCGGGATGCTGCAAGAGAAGCTTGTGGGGCCTGGACAGCTGAACAGAATGAGACTGGCCTGAGGGCAGGAAAGAGCGTGGGAGATAATGGTGGGATGGAAGAGACACTGGAAAACACCACAGAGAACAGCAGAGAATGCAGCCTGGGGAAATGGCCTGTGCCCACTCCAGTCTGGAGAGCAAATCCCAAGGATGCCAGAATCCCAACTCTCGTGTAAAAGCAAGCAGTAATTGTCATTTCCATACACACAGGCCACAGATAAAACATAAAATAGTAAAGATTACAGGTGAAGATTATTGATTTTCCTTTGTATACCCTTTAATGAACAGGTAAAATTCCTTTCATTTCCAAATCGCTAAAATCAAGAGGATGCAGAAATGCCAGTTCTGTGTGCTCCTAGCCAGGCTTGCAATGCTGACATAACATATGGGGGGGGGGAGGAAGAAAGAACAGTGAAAAAAAAATCATGTGAAGGCTCTAAGGAGAAGGGATGCTTTTGAGGGACAGTGACACCAGATGAACTGTAATGAGTGTAACTCCCACTGCCAGGAATGCTGTCCAGCCTTGGCAGGAACATTCTCTGCATTCAATACAAGACTCTATTTGCTTCCTGACTTAGGGAAGTCAGGTTGATATATGGGCACATAAAAAGTAGGGTGTTTAAAAATACAAAAATACTTGAATCGTTTTGAATCTTCCTGACTCACTTGAACTCACTACACTAACAAAAGACACAGTCTTTGCCTTACATGCAGACTGGATTTTTGCTTTGTAGATAACAATCTGCCCAGGAGTAGACGACTGACAAGAATCTTTTCACCGAAGGACTGCATTAAGTATGGTTGTCCCTGCTCAGATCCAATGTATGTAAATTATTCATGTTATATATGAAACCATATTACAGTTATATAGGAGAAGTGATTGCTCCCACTGTACACATTCTTTGGAGTTGTATGACACATGCACAATCAAGCATGACACAAGAAAATTCATCAAAGAATATTTAAATATACCATAGGGAGCCACTAACTTTTCTGATGGTTTTACAGAAGGAAAACTAATTGCATCTGCACAGTACAACAGTTTTGTAAGGGTTGAGTTCATCAGTGCTTTTACTTTTTTAAAACAGTTTACTTAAATAATTTTTTAAAAAATCAGAAACAACTGAATGGTTTGAACACATTAAGGTTTCTTCCTTTTTAGGTATTACTTGTTCCTACTGACTTTCTGCTATACCAGCAATGCATAGACGTTCTTGACCTATCAAAGTGGCATCAGAGTGGATAATTACAGGCAATTATGCTTATAAAGACCTTGCACTTTTTCTAAGACTAAAATTAAAGTCAAACCAATTATATAAAATAATACATTTAAATTACTAAAAATTCTTCTGACATGCATAATCCGGTTTGTTATACTGAATACATTTGGTTTTACTAAGACTATGAGGTTTTTATCTGTAATGCTATACACATGCTCTGAATGCATTCATATAATTGTAAGAAATTCTGTAAACTTTCTAGATTATTGCTGTCTTGGAAATTCTCTTAGAGTTCAGAAATGTGCAGAAAGAACCAAATAAATACTGTATTCTGTCGTGACTTATCCAATTATCTGGTGGGGCATTGTGAATGACGGGCTACAGTCAGTAGTCTGGAATGGTCAAATTTCACACTGCTTTGATGTTTTCTTAAGTGGCTTTTTGACAGATTATAGTAGATGTACAAAATTCCATATGGAGTCTGCTGAATGATATGACCTTGCTTTACAATTTATCCAAAAGAATATTTTGCTAAGGTAATTTAGTTGCTTGTTAAATTGGAAACAACAATGATACTACTGATCCATTTACACACCAAGTTCAAGTCTCTTATTTAGAACACTGTGGAGCACTTAAATTGGAAGTCTTTGTTCCCTTTGGACAGGTGAAGATTGATTCCAGTGGTCTCCCAAACAGACTAAAAATCAGGGTGGTTGAGATTGACAACATTTCATTGGTATGAGCAAGAGAAGAGTCAGATTATTGTTTGCCAAGCTGTATAACTATGGAGCACCATCCTAATATTTCTAACTCTCTTCCCACTTCACTATTGATATTGTGACAGGATTTGTAATACCATTGGGCTGTGTTGCCAAGAGCAATTCTTTTAAAGAGTGTGACACTGAATTTAGGCTCTGGCAAATGATGCCTTCAGTTAGAAAGTATTAATGTGACAGAACTCTTCCCAAACCTTTTACAGAGAATATGTCTTGACCAAAAAGTGACAAAAGAGAAAATAGGGCTTAAATCTGTGCAACATAGCACTGAGACAGAAAAATCTCTGCTGAAAATGCCTTTTTGAGCAAGAATTGATCTCACTGTCATTTTTAGTAATGTAAATCACAAAGAACCATTGAAATCAGTGGGAACTATAGCAGTATATATCAGGTGTCATGAATAACAAAGTTGTAAGATACTGTTATTGGGTCACTTAGTTCTGCTCCATAGTTTTATTTTAGCCCTAACATTTATCAACTCTGCTTGTCCATTGTAACTCTTACAATCAAAATATTTTGTGCAGTTTGGCAACAATGGGTATTCTGGACTGGGTATTCACAGAGCAAGTAATAGAGAATTTGTCATAATGGGTCCATCTCCTGTTCTACAGCTCCTCTCATACTTTATGAGTCTATATACCCATAAAATATCTAACTGAGTTTGAAATGACAGTAAGAAAAAGAAAAGAGTGTTCCCTTTCCATCATATTTCTCTGGCACATGATAATTGATCATCTGCATTATTGCAGCCACAAGTGGCCTTAGCAAACACATTACCCAACCCCATTGCATACAGACAGGTTATCTGCCATGGAAATTTCCATGGACTAATCATTTTCTACATAAAAAAATTTCTTTTCATTGGTCCTTAGTATCATGATGCATTTATTTCACTGAGCTGCAAAAAGCAGAATATACCCCCATCACTGTATTCTGTTCCTGGTACTTCCTACTCTTCCCCAAAAAAACATTTTAGGATGAGAATCTCCATGGTATGAAGTGGTAAATGATCTAGAGGAGCGTCATTCTGTAATTTCTGAATCTTTACAGTCTTTGAGATGGTCTCTATGTAAATCTTCCTGTACATCTTACAGGCTCTGTCACCTCTGTTAGGAGCATTCACAGTCTATACATTAGTTGTCTTAAACAAAATTTTTGAGTAACTCTTATAAAAAACAGAAAAACAGCTCTTGAAAATGACCACTATTATATCATCAGGATGTCATGAAAGGAGAATAAAATAAATGAGAACTTTCAGAATTCTAGATGTTATACTGTTCTCATTAGAAACTCAGGTTTTTTTGCCTTTTTTTTTTCTGGTTTTTAGTGTGGTTTTTGTTTCTTTCTTTCTTGGTTTTTTTTTTGGTTTTTTTTTTTTTTTTTTTTTTTTTTTTGAGGGAGGGTGCTTTGATTTTTTCCCCTGTCTCTTTGTTAGTTAAAGAGTACCCCTCAAAGACACAGTGGTTTTCTTTTTTTTTCTGGGGTTTTGTTCCTCTGGAAATAATTTTGTCTAGTATTAATTTATAATCTCTAAAAATACATCTCCAGTTGTGATCCAGTTTTTGTTATAATGCTGCTAATTTATGGAATTAGCGTTAGTACTGATGAAATGTCTACTGCTGCATGTGATTATTGCTTCACTAATCACTATGTATTCCACTGCTAGCTGTATGCGAGATCATTAATACAGTATATGTACAAACATTAAGCTTAATGGAGTTAAATGATGATATGGAAAGGCAGGATGGCTAATTAATGATCACACAAACAATTAGTACTCTTCCTTACTAATTCACAAGCTGTTCTATGAGGAATTGCAGCCTTGCAGGGCAAAATTCAGTGCCTCCTAATTACAAATAAGCTAGGGACTTGTGAAAGAACAGAATACCTCTTAACCTTCTGTTACAATGGATTGGTTTTAAGCTTCTCAGCAAGATTTTTCCTGGTCAGAGGTAATTTAAAAGAAAACCTTTTCTACTATCTTTATTGGTCACCTTTAAGTGAATATTTGACTGATGGGACCTAGTCAAGTTTTACATTTAAGAGACACTTAATGAAACAATCTTAAATGGTCCTTAATTGGTTTGTGTGAAATGTCTGTGTTGCTACTTAGGGCAGGACTGAATTTCACACTAAAGGCTTATTTCTAGTAACCCTTAACTCATGCTGAGTATACCTCTGTCCCTTGTGCATAGTCTCATCATAGACTGATATTGCCAGAGTAATTGTCTTTCTCTGTTCTAAATCTTTTTCTCTGTTTTTATAAAAGCACAAACTAACCTTTTTTTTTTTTTTCCTAGATCATCTACATCTTTGGATTGATTAAATTAATTCTCACTTAATTCTAACATAGGATAAACTATAAAAAGAATCTGTGTGAATTAAAAACCTTGTATTCGCTACTTCCATCTTACATGTAGACTTTAAAATAACAACTTGTGTCCTCTCAAATGATATGGTTCAGTCCTGTTAGAGAGGAAGACTTGTTGTGAGGCATAGAATTTCAAACAGTCCTGGTCATGAAATGATCAATCAACCATGGCAAATTCCATGGCAAAAGTTACTTTGGAAGTTGTCATTAAGTACCATCCCTCTCCTTTTAATACAAGACAATGTCCATTATCACCAAAATATTGAGTGATCCATCCATTCAACAATTTTCTTGCAAATCACCTTTACTAATCAATACCAAGAACCAAATTAATTAAATTTAAAGAATTGAGTAGCTCTGGAGTTTCACATATGAGTACATTTAAATATCCTAATGATTCATCATTCAGTGCTTTTCATTAACTGAAAATGGCTCAATAACTTTCATTACCTGGAAAAGTCCAATAATAATTTTAGGGCTTTGTAAGACAGTGCTGGTTCTTTAGGAACACAAAAGAAGAGATACAGCTCTGGGGAGTCTAATGATGTACAATTATCTTAAACATCTTCATCAAACCTTGGGTTTCATTAATGGGATACTACTGAGTAATCCAGGCAACAGTCTTGGTCAAATAATGACTTCCACAATTAAAACAAAAACATTTTGATCACACTATTCAAAATAATTCCAGGAAGATCTATTAAGCATAATGTAGTAGGCATATACTCAGAACACCTGGAAAGCGTTGCTTTTCTACTGCCCCTTGGGCATGAATCAACTGGCAGCCAAAATACTAGTAATTTAAAAGTGTTTTTATAATTTTTAATAATTTATGATTATTACAGAGTTTTTCAAACTACCTCTCATATATTAAGCACAGATGTTTAAAAATATTTTTAAATGCTTCATATACTTTCCAGGGACTCCTTCTGCAGGTGTTTTTGCTGAAGAAGGTTAATTTGGTAAACTAAAAATATCAACAATTAAGTTGTGTTCCCCAACTTATGTGCAAAAAGAAAACCATATAAATGTAATGTAACAAAACCAAACATGAGAATTAGGATATGGAACTGTGTTGGATTCTGCTACCTGACTGCACCTGTAAACATATAAATAAAATATACATGATTAGAGTAAAAACAAGAAGTATATTATTTACTATTGATTTTCAAGGCAGTGATGATAACAGTGATAACTGCTACTTGAAATGCTTTTCATTATTTGAGTAAAGTTTAAATAACTACTTTATGGTCATTTTTCTACTAATTCACTGGTTGATTTGAACAAATTTCATTTCAATATGAACCTTGTCATTTGATATATGCCATTGAGAGGAAGAAGAGAAAGAGTTGAGGAAATATAAATGTCTCATTTTGAAGAATTATAACCAGCTCTTCCAGCAGAACGTGTCATGATTAAGTAGTAATGATCACTTTGAACCATTACTCTGTGTGCTCATCTGCCAGCAGAGATTTAAGCCACTTTCATGTCATACAATGGTAAATTATTCTGGCAATTCTATCAGCACTTTATTTCCCACATAACTCCACTATATTCTAGGAAAAATAGTTCTTCTCACCCTGAATTACAAATCTAAACACTCTTGTATGGCTTACTTGATTGAATAGGATAGTCGATTATGTAAAAAAATACTGAAAATTTTTAATCAGGTAATCATTGACCCAACTGACTTAAATGCTTCAGACAGAGCTGTTAATGTCTGCTAGGTCAGTGCAGATGCTCTGCATGTGCTATTAACTCATAAGCTAAACCCCTCTTTGAATCTGCGTAAAACCTATTAGGAAAACTGACTGAAATTCTTTTCCCAGGGAATTCCAAACTGATGTTTTATGTCTAATTCACTCCACGATGCAAAAAAAGAAAACCTGAATATTCCCATATGAGACTTAAATAGTGATGTCACAGGAGATAGCTGAGGAGCTGAGTAACTTACTGTGGAAATTTCACCTGGTTTAAACTCATTCTGTGCTAAAGACAACCGAAACTGGTTGAGGTGTTGAAGGTATTAAAAGAAATGATTGTGGAATATGAGAGTATAGAAAGCACATCATCATTTCTATGTGTGATTCAAATATCCCAAGCCACAATTCATGAAAATTGTCCCCTTTTATGTAATCCATGGAGAAGAGATTGACTCCATCATCTTTGCAATTTCTCTTCAAGTGGCTGTAGGCAGCTATTAGAATCTTTGCCAGACTAAACAAGTGCACCTCCCTCAACCTGAGGGCTACTGTTTTGAGTCCTTCATGGTCTGTGCCACCCTCCACTGGATCCACTGCAGTTTGCCAACCTCCCTCTACATCTGGAGGCCTGAACTGGGTGCAGTGTTTGAGGAGCAGCCTCAGCAGAAGGGAGCAGACATACAATGGAGCCCAATTTGGGATTTGTCTTATTCCTGCTAAGGGGAACTGGCAGCTCTTGTCAGTCTTGCCTCACTCCAAATCCTTCCCAGTGGGGCTGGCTCTCTCTTGGCCAACAGGTTCCTGATCCATACCTGTACAAAACTTTGTGCTTCACTTTCTTCATATTTATTAGGTTTATATCAGCCAGATTCTGAAGTTTTTCCAGATCCTTCTGCACCGATGCAAAAGCATTTCATTATGTCCCACCCCTATTTAGTACCATCTGCAATTTGGCCTACTGTCTATTTACCTGTATCATCCAGATGACTGACAAGGACATTTGACATAAGCTGGACTTTCTATACCTCCTAAAATGAACTATTGTTCATTTGTTTTCTGTATTCAGTAAGAATCAGAATCAGCATCTTTTTTAGTGTGTAAATTTATACTACCCAATACACATATATAAATTTTCCTATTCATCATACACCATAGTCACATATAGACAAATAAAACTGAACCCCAATTTTGCCCATTTATAGGCTGTAACACTCAGATCCATCAAGACTGGGGCAATTCTAGGCATGTCATGATGAACAAAGGAGGAGCTTAGTGAATAACAGTAGGGAAAAATCTGTCTTTTCCTCCCAGGTTAGGCAGAAGGCAAGCAGGCATTTTCAGCACTGTAATTTTGGAGACAGGTACCTCAGATCCACCTGCTTCCTGAAGCTTGCCAGACCACTGCAGTTATTTTGCACAATTCTGTCACTTCAGCAAGACAGCATGCAAATCCTCCCTGTTGCACCTTATGTGGACACACCTGCCCAGTTCAATGTCAAGCACAAAACAGAACAATGGGGGTTTCCTGTAGTCAAAAATAAAAGAGGACTTAAGCCTGAAATGTCTGACTTTAGAATACCTTCCAAGATCTCTCTCTCTTGTGGCTATCTCAAATTCTAGCAAAGCTTTGTTTCTTAAGAAATGATTTTATAAAAATCTTTTTTATGCAGCAGGAAAATGGGAAGGATCTACATCTACCTAATCCATTTTAATTACCAGTAAGCATTCATTAATACTAAAATACCTATTTGGCATTCTTTTTCCAGTCTTACATCTTTTAAAAGAAATATATATCATATGTTGAGAAATATCAAGATTCCTTAGAAGGAAAATTTTAATAGCCAAGCTATAAGCCTCAGACCTAAGGGGTTATAGAAAAATCAGATCTTTCCCACAAACATGACTTCTAAAACAAAACAAATCTTATTTAATATAAAACTGCATCTCATTCATTACATGTATATTAAAGGAGCATTTTAAAGCTTTTTTTCCATAAGTGGCAGATGTTATGAATAATAATCCATAAAATCCTCTGAATTCTAAAAATGTACATTACATAAAACTTTCATTTACATCTTTCTTAGTGCTCAAACACACTGAACAGTGATAGTAGTAAAAACTACTAGCAAATCATTAGAATTAACTGAAATAAAATTTGATATTTTAAAAAACATTTAAAAGGATAATACTTCCCCTCATAGACCTCTTTACAACCCTTTATGTAAACTAAACAAATGTAGCTACCTACTGAATCACTGCAATTTCTGTTCCACAAACTGAAGTGTATGTAAATTTCTGTGGCAACAATAAAAAACAAAACAAAACAAAACAAAAAAAAAAAACAAACCAAAAAAAAAAACCCAAACCAACATCTGCCCTTTAATGTGCTGGAGAATTTAATAGCTTCACCTTAAGAAAAAGAGACTCAGTAAAAATGACCTTATCCTTTTTATCGTTAGATATCTTGGGGGAAGAAAATGAAACAACACAAATAAAATACGGTTTAGTGGAAAACTAAACATCTTTAAAAATATTGTCCCAATAGATCTTAGTTTACAGTGGATCAGTAGTGCTTAAGGATGAAGACAAGAGCAAGCTATAAACTGCTTCAATAAAAGTCAATTAACCCCTGCTTGCTGCTGCAGCCCCTGTGCCAACTGTGCAGTGTGCACCAGGACCCTGTAACTCCAAGTATTAAGCAGTTAAATGAACACTGCCAGGATAATTACCCACTGAGACAATAACAATCACTAATGCATATTCAGAACCAAATCTTGTGCTGGTTTGTGACTTTCAAAAACATGATGTATAGTACAACAGAAGCTGTTTTCCAGTCATCTCCTGCTAACATCCCTAGGCTGGGAGACCTCTGGAAAGATATAAATCAGGCCCTTTTTTTTTGGTTAGGATATTGTATATGAATGATGGGCACTTCTTCCCTTAAATTAACCCAACTCAGTGAAGAAAACCAAACTTAAGGAGTCAGAGATGACTAGAAAGTATTTTCCTTGTTAGAATTTTAATGTGAAGGTATCGCTTCTCTTCATTAAAGTTATTGAAGTGGAATGCACTGCAAGAAAGCTAATGGTTTCAGTAAGTGTTTTTGAAATGCTAACTTTTGTTTAAAGATCAGCCAAGTAGCATAAAATGCTTTGCTACACAGCAATTAATTTTAGGTGTGTATCACTTCCCACAGTAATTCTACACCTTACATTTGCAAAATGTGTTTTCAGAAAGTCATGGCTCTGCCAAACCTGATTCTGATATAGATTTTACTTCATGAAACTCCCAGAAAAAAAACCAGCTATGATGGCACTATATCCTTTCAGTCACAAGTAAATTATCCCCTCTTCTAGACACAATACAGCAGTGATTTAATTTTCTACAGCAGTACTATACAACTGAAAGTGGAAATAAATAAGTCTACAGGATGAATTGGTTCAGACAGAATTGCATTACATAGCCATCTGATCAGGGTTTGAGAGCTGATTTATTGCCACGCATTGTCTACACATAGCACCTAGTTTGGAATATGTTAAAAACTCAGGGAATTCCCTACCTGTAGTTTTGAGTACCTTAAATTTGCATTCCATCTAATTTTAACCACTTTCATCTATAAAGTACTCTCTGATATCATCTGGGTATTGGTAGAGTGCTACTTGCTGAGTCACTCATTTTCTCATTCATCAGACTCCTTGATTTCCATTTGCATTTTCATCTATGCCCTCTCCATTGTCTTCTCTGATCAGCCCTGGATTTGGTAATAACATATAAATGATATGCTATTGTGTAAGTTATCTGTAGTCTAAATCTAACCTCATATCATGCCTGAAAGAGTCTATATGGAAACAACAGAACAAATTTAAGTATTTGCTTTAATGTTTTGAAACAATCCAATTCTTCTTTACTAAAGGCTGATGAAAATTCATCACTGATGCCTGAAAATGAAATGCACAGTCATTAAGCTGTGATCATACTGGAAACACCACAGCACCCAGAGACTGTGCAACTAAATATATACAGCAGAGCAAACAGACAAGGAGGCTGCAATTAAACGAGGTTAATATTATGTTGGCTCTTGCTAATTTAATGCTCACTACAGCAACAAATACAAGACTCTCTTGCCTCTGCTCCCTCGCTGTTGAGATAGACAAGTCTCAATTCTCAGAATACACAAGAATAGTTTGTGACTCACTTAGGAAAGTGAATGTGAATGAATTAATCTGGTGGGTATTTTGCCTACAGAATTCAAATACCACACTCTTCCCTTGGATGTTTCAAACTGACCCCCATTAGATCAATGGCACTTTATGTGTTTCCTACTTAGATCAATGACACCCCATAAATGTGGCAGAAGGAATCAATTTCTTGGCACTTCTACACATATTTCACAGAGTTAATGAAACATAACATAAAAGCAAGCTACATTCTGAAACAAAGAGGTAACAATTTGGAGCACTTTCATAGTGCTCCAAATCATAGATTTATCCTTCAAATTTATCCTGTACAAAACACAGTAAAGACTTTTTCCGGATTCAACTCCTGATCCTTGGGATCCTTTCTTTGGAGTCTATTCCAGATTTATTCGCTGCTCATCATTAATGGATAATTAATGTGCCCATCAGTATTTAGAGCCACTGTTTTTTTCTGATGCAGATACACCTTTCTGTAGTTTCATCTTATACCAGAGAATTAGAATTCTTCCTGTTGCAGAATTAGTTAGACAGCAGGCTGAGAAATCACTTTTCTTGACCTCACTTAGGAATAATTTGACCCAAAGAATTCAAAAGTACTGGTGAAGACTCTGAAGGTATTAATAAATCCAGTACAGTAAACTCTGACATGGAAGATTAACTGTTGTCTCAGCCTAAATGTAGAGGCTGAAATGTTGCTCTGGGTAATGCTTGCACAGGCCTCAGAAGGGAATAAGGTTGTAATTAAAAGCAGCACGTGACCTCTGCAAGCAATAACAGCAGAAGCAGATTTCTGCAACTAGTAAGATTGAGGTAGGAACAAAAAGTAAAGGAAAAATATTTTTAAAAGATCTTGTATAATCCTTATATTCTATTTTCAGAAAAAATAAGGCTGAATATATGTCTGGAGGATTGAGAATTTTAGCCACACAGTTTCTCTTGCATAGAGGTTTCTGGTGAAAATTTGGAAGGTGCTTTTGCACAAGTTTTGGCAGATGATTAGAAATATAGGGCCTGGTATTCAAGACAGTCTCAGAAAGTCATCCTTTCAGCCAGTTTCAAATTTTTACACACCTTTGCCTTTAGGACATGCTGTCAAGAAAAGTATCAGGAAAGTATCACCATAGGAACTTTTAAGTTCTTTCTGAGTGATGTACAGCATCTCCCTCTTCTCTGGACTTCTCCAATAAACCTGGGATTCAGCACAAACCAGGAAAACCTTATGACATCCTGGCTCATGTGTCCTGCTCCCTGGCATCCAAGCCATGGCATCCCACATGCACCCCAGTTCCTCCTGGGCTGCACAGGCAGCAGAGGGAACTTTCTGGAGTAATGGGAAGTTCCAGCCCCACTGTAGACAGGGCAGGAATTTGGGCCAGGTCACAGCCACCTGCTAGAGGAGTGAGGATAGCTCAGTACAGAGCTGAGCAGAAACAAAATGGCAGGGCAGGCAAAGAAAGCAAGAAAGTTCCATAATGAAAGCACTATGTAAAAAATGCCTCACATATTTTGGAAATTATAATAATATTAAATCATGTGGGAATAAAACCCAAGAAGCTGATAAAACATAAGCGTTAAGAAGAAGAAATGTACTGTTTCTGTGTTTTGTTCCTTATTTGCTGTATCTAAGGTCTTTCCTTATAAATTTAACATTCTTGTTCATGCTGACTGTACAAAGTGCTGCATTCTGCCAGCCACTCTGTTAAGCTTCTATGAGAGATTAGTAAATTAAAAAAGATAAGGAAACAGGATAAAGAAACAAACTCTTCCCTGGTTTTTGTACTACAGTCATTTCCCCTTAGGCTAGAAACTTTCCTCTATGTCCTGTATGTGGGGACAACAACCATAAAGAGTTAAAGAATGAAAATGGATTTTGGAGAAAATCTAATTTGGTAGAATATCAAGTAATACTAGATGGTTTTTCAAAAAGTGAATAATTTTCTTAATTGCCAATGCGTTTCAGGGCACAAACTGGATTTCCAATGGAAATTTTTAAGGACTTCAAAGACTAATGAATTCTTTGCTTACTCTTCAGAATATCTGAAGTCAAAAAGTAGGCAAAAGAATTCAGCTATTGGCATCAGTGCTAACAACCATAATCATGACATATTTCCCCCATGAGATATATGAAGAGTAGCAAGAAAAATGTATTCTCTATAGCACAGTGGGATGACCAAGCATAATTAGCAAAGGACTGTATGGACTTAGTTCCATTTAATGTTTAATAAATCTTACCTTCAAAATATTCCTCTGGTAGCTGTGCCCAAAAGATGTTGCTAGCTGCAATTTTGGAAATTCTTTTCCTTAGGTGCCATTTCTGAAAAGAATAACCTCTTTGCTACTGAGGTTTCACTGCTGAGGTTGTGATGCTTAGAGAAGGATCTGTACCAGCACTACAATTGCTAAAGTTGCAGTGTCTGCTGGGACTTTACTGAAAGCTTGTAAATTGTTTAGAACACTGTTCTGTGAGGATCCAGACCTGTCTGTGGAAATTTTAGGAAATCATCTGGATCAGATTAAACCCAAGGGAGTCAGCTGAGTTAAGCAATGCTTTTCCACAGAAACCCCAAACATTTCCTAAACAAGATAAATTAATTTTGTTATAATCAAGGAAATCTGACAGTAATGATAGAGAGGACCATACAAGCACCCATCCATAGGATTCCAGAGGTAGGGAGAAATGTTACTGATAGTAGGAAACACACTATCCAGATATCTGGAATACAGATTAATGGTGTTGATTAACTCACATGTATCAATAGCAAATAGAAAACTGTTTCCAGCAGGCAGCTAAAGGGAGAAAAGTGATGATAAGGTGGTGAAGGACAAGATGAACCTGAGTCATCCCAAACACCACATATGGATGTGTTCCACTGAGAGACCCTCATAAGTTTTTTCTGCACCTTTCTCCTTGAGATATCCTATAGGCTGATTGTCGAATATGCCCCCAATTGTCAATGGAGAGCTGCATTTTTAGAGCATAGGAAAATGGTTTTTCAGCCTCTCATCAGTTGTTTTCTCCTATTGATTTTGTCTTGATTCAAGGGGAATGTATTCACAGGATCAAAGCAAATGATTAGTTTTGTAAAATCTCTCAGATTGCTGAATTAATCCAGTTGGGAGGAGTAGTATAACAATTCCGTGTCAGCAAGTAATTCGGATTCCAATTTTACAAACACATTTTCTTTTTTTATCCACTTTTTTTTTTTTTTTCAAACAAAAATGCTCCTTTGGAGTTATGAATTTGAGAATAATTTAAAACACTCAGGTTAGGCCAAAGCACGTCTACTGGGAATGCCTTGCATGCTTCCTTTTTTCTAATTTTTACATAAGTAAATTCACATGAAGTCTGAAAAAAAGTGTCAGGTCATGGTTTTTTTCTATGGATTTAATTGTTGCTACAATTCTGCTACAGGTTTGTACAGCTGCCAATTTTAGGTTTTCTCTTTGAAAAGGCAAATTGTATCAACCATTTGGTTTTAGCTGCACGAGTTTTAGAACTGCAAAACCAGGAAGAGTTCCCAGCATGCTGGAGAGCCAGTGGCAAGCAGCATTTCCAGAACACAAAACTTTCTAAACAGGGATTAATTCATATCTCCCAATATCAAACTAGATCTGATTAATACACAAGAGAAAAAAACAAGCTCAAATCTCTTCATTTGTAGATAAAAGCAGAACATATCTTAGTGGGAATACAAGACAAAAAATTCTTTTCCTGGTTGATCAGAATGGAGAAAAGTAACAGAGTCATTGCTTAATTATGGAGCAAAACTATTTAACAAAATAACTAGGAAATAGGAAATTTAATGCTAGCACATATAAACACTGCTCAAAACAGTGATTCAGAAAAGATTTTTCAGGTTTATCAAAATGAGTTTCAATAGGGACTCATCTTTCTGTGAAGATTCCAGAGAGCCTCAACACTGCACCAGGAACTCAGTCATGTAAAAACCTTTAACTCTGCACCCTGGTACAAATGTCACTCCTAAAGATGCCTGTATGGAATTACATATGAAAAGAAAATACAAATGGCATTTTGTTGCACTCATTTGGGGATAAACTCTGAGAAACCAAAGATGAAGTGATAGGTTTGTAAGACACCTTTTCCTTCCATATATTTTTGTGAACTGTGGGACCCATCCATTGTGTAAGTGGAAATTAGATTGTGTTCCCCCGTAATGAGAACTGTGTTCAGGGGGAAAACCAATGCATCTTTTTGTGAGGAAGCCCTGTGTCAGCCTGATCTTATGTCTCCCCAGTTCAATAGAAATGATGAAGGTACCGTGCCATGGATTAGCCAGGAACAGCTAGCACACAAGTCTGGTTCTGTGACATGAGGGAAAGGGAAACCTTTTTACTGAATATCAGTTTAGAAGAAAAATCTGCAAGAATCTGTAACCTCACTGAGTTCTATTTCCTGCCTGTCTTCTCTCCCCTTTCATCATTTATACACCCCTTCAAAGCAAGGCTTACAGGCTCTGTTTGAGTAACGCTTATTATGGCCTGATGAAGTTGCTTTGTAAAGTGAGATAAAAAGGAGAGAATAGCAGAGGTTACTGAGATGGCTAGATAGGCAATTATTTCTATTCATATGACTAATCTTGCACAGTAAGTAATCTTCAAAAACCACCATTTACCTAAATTATCTGAACCAATTAGCAGCATGGATATTTACTCAAACTAATCTAGCAGAAAGCTTACCCCTGAAAGAAAACAGGAAAGATATTCTTTATATGCTGTCCTCAGACATATCCAGTATTTACATTATGTAGCCACTCTCCAGGGAAAAATCAAATCTTTAGAAGCTATCTCTATAAAACTAGCAGGTTTTAATGTTACCCTTCCCTTGGGTCAGTCCCTGGATTAGCACTGGATGCTGTAGCTTCAAAGACTAAAGGGCTGACAGAATCATCTTTAACATCATCTTCCTCTACATCTGTATTCATTAAGAAGTTCTACACCTTGCAGATCTCTGTTTTCACCCATCCAGAATAGTTAGAGGCAGAGAAATAATCTGATAAAGTATAATTTTATTTCTTACTAGTACATAAAATTTTATGAGCAGCCTATAATAACACACCTAATAAAATCTACCATAACAAATGACAAGATCATACAACATTATAAGTGACCAAAGGCAAGAACCAATAATTTGCTCTTCAGTCATTTGGTATGTCTATTTTATCAGCATGGTCATGCTAAGTACTTCAGGAATGCTTTATTCAGACATGCACTAAGAAGTTCTGATTGTTTTTTCACAAAGATCTCATGAGTCATTAATTTCACATAGCTATTTATTTTACTATCTAGAGCAAGTCCTGAAGAAAGAAGTTTATCTGATCCCATGCACCTTGCTCTTGCTATTCTGTACAGCCACCTGCAAGAATACAGAGGGTGAAAGAGGGAATCCAGAACAAAGACATATTTTCAGAAATCTACTTTACAGGCCTAAGAGAGCTGGACAGAGAAAAGCAGAGACAGTAGTTTGTTGTGTTCCACCACCGTACAGGGAGTCCTGCTGCCACTTGGCACTGGGGTCATCTTTAACAGCCCCATGGGCTTTTCCTGGGCTGTACAAGACTTGGAAATCCCAATACTGCCCCTCCAGCTTTTTTAGTTTTCTAAAACATTTAATCAGTGAAATTTTCCAATGGAATGCTGATTCCCTGACAAGAAGCCTAAATTAGATTTTTTTTTTCCCAGTGAGTAAGGCTTATTCAACTCAGCCCTGTAGATTTTGTTATAAATATTACAAAACCCAATACGATCCTTTCAATCCTGAGTTCTAGGCTAAGCATAAGTTACAGTGATGTCATTTCCTGTCTCAGAATCAATTTACTTTTACTTCTAACATTAGCATTTGTATTTATACGTTTTTTCATTTTGTAGAAGCTTTTGCAGGAAAAGTACAGAAGTCCTTTTTTAAGTCAAGATCTATATTAAGATCTCTTAATACATCTTTTTTTGGTCCTCTCAATATCAAAATATATAAGATGCTTATTCATGGTCTGATTTTCCACCCCTATATTTAACTGGAAGAATCACAGTTGCTGCATTAACCCAGAATCATGTGAACTGGCTCATAAAAATGGATGGCGTGATCATATCTGGAATTTACACAGGACCCTATTCAATAAAGCATATTCTACCCTTACTGTAATATCATCCTCCAGAGCTTTAAAGTCTTTCAAGTGGAATAAAGATGTTGCTATAATGACAGTGAATGTAATGAGATTAAATGTAGTTGGGAGTCAAGGTAAATGGCCTTACATCAGAAAGAATGTAGTAACACAGATCCTTATAATGAAGACAAAGGATATTACCAGCACATTTTTGCTACATTTCTTTGGCAAAGCAAGGCCACAGCAGGACATGCTATGTAATATGAATTCTGTGTTCCTTTCAGTATTTTACATTTAATAAAACCTGCATGCTTTTAGACATAAAGGAATAACTAAAAAGAAGTATCTTCAATAAGCATCGAGATCTGTGTTAGCAATGGTAATATCACTAAGAAAACCTGACAATCTGTTTTATTTAGGAATTAAAAGAATTTAGTGTAAGAAATTGCTTTAGAATTGGGATGATTTTTTGCTGTTAAATCAAAATAATCACAGGGGAGAATTCAAGGCCCATTCTGAGTCTGTCCAACAAAGGACATGCACACAGGTTTGCCCTAAGCTTACACATTATTATGCAGACCTTTATTCCAATAGTAAAGCCCAACTGGCTCTGGAATTTATTTTGATTCTATTACTTTTAACATTTCTGAAAGAATTTATTAATAATTTTGCCCCATTTAGCTTGAGATTCTACTTTTCAATATATGGAATTAAAAGAGATGCTCAGGAGTCTTATTTATCACGGAGGTCAGGAAGGTCACAGACTGTTATCAAGCAACTAGGGATCTTTGAAATAATATTAGCTTTAATGTTACCAATGTCTGTCTTTAAGTCCTAACCTACACTGGGAAATAAACAAAAAAATATGACAATACAGGGTTCTGAGAGGTAAGATTATTTCTAGCTATAGAAAGTCACACACCAATGGTTTGTCACAGCTATACTCATCTAAGAAACATAGGAAACATAAGTTAGTAAACAGAACTTTTACAGAATGTTTTGAGTGGTTGTTTTGCTCTAGTTATTTATTTAATCTATTAAAATCAAGAGTTGCTGAAGATGAGCCTTTTCAAAAAAAGTAAATGGATTTAAAAGAGAATTTGACATCAATATCCCCTGATTAGCTTTAAAAACATAAACCCTAAAATTATAAACGCCCACATTTCTGAAAGCATCACATTCAATACATTCCCTAGAAATGCACCAATGTTGGTAAATAAATTAGCTCTCTCTGCCCATGAGTAGCTACCTACTCTAAACCTAGCTCTGTAGGTTTTTATATGTGCGATCACCAAGAGATTCACACAGCAAAATCCCTAGGGATTGAAGGTGGATTGCTGCAAATCCACCTTAATCAGTTCTGCAATTTATGTGCCTAAATATCCTTTCCATCCACCTGATTAGAAAGCAAGTTTTTGGGTAGACTTCTCTTACTCAGCTGAAATAAAAATGGAAACAGCAGGATCAACATAAGCAAAGTGCACAGTGGAATATGCGCACTGCATGACAGGCATTTATTTAGGAGCTGCTTTCTAAATTAGCAATATGCTAATGTTTATGATTTGTTCAAAATACCTTAATTACTACAAAAAAATCATTTGATTGTGAAAGGAAAGCAATAAAGAAGAGCTTAGACTTAACAGATTATAGTCTCCTACTGCTGCTGTGAGCATGGAAGAGCACAAAATCAAAACGTCCCTCTCAGGTACTGCACAGGGTAGAGTCACCAACACCAACTAAACAATCTGCTTTAAAGTCCTGATACTGATGTCATCTTTGGTTAGCAAAGAAAAGAAACCAGCTCAAACCCTTCCACATTTCTGTCTTTTTCATTTCATCTTCAGCAAGGCAGCTTGGAAGGTTTCTGTCTTTTGAGATGTTGCAAGATGCCACATGAATTTGTTCTACCTATCCAGACGGAGCATCTATAGGTCATTATGGACTGCAACGGTAACAGAATGAAGGGCAATTCACCTCAGTAATCACCCAGCAAATCCTTCTCTGAATCTCAGCAGAGCTTGCAATTCACAAAGCTTATTTGCCCTGCCTCCTACTGAATTTTTGCTTATTCTAACAAAAGCCAAGTTTATTCTGTCTTCTCAGGATTGACATAATTTTCTTAAGGTTAACAAACTATCACGCTGTTTAATTTTCAGTAGAGCTGCCTTATTACAGAATTTGTGGTGTCAGACTAAACATGCTTTGCTGCACTGGTTTTCTTTTCTATGAAATGAGCCGTCTGATGGTAACTCAAACCAAGGCATTTTGAGAGGAAAAGGGTAAGTGTTAAAGCTCAAGAATGTGGACAGAACAATCAGCATCTCGTATGTGGCTAAGAAACCCTAAACAATGTCCTGTTCAAATACTTTAGCCAAATATCTTACAAATATTGTCAACACATGAAAACCTCACCAACAAGTTTGATTTTGTAGCAGCACAGGAGTCCTGAAACCCCTGTACACAAATCATTGAGTGTGAAATCAACTTGCAAAGCCCAAGTTTTCTATGTTACTTGAGTCTTCTCCAAAACTTGCCCCTGCAGAGACTCTCCTCTGTTGAAATTTTATTGTGATCAAGCAAATTGAAAGAAATGAGATTTAAAAAGCCTGACCTACTTGCAATCCATGTTCAAGTGATGTGAAGTGCTACAATGTTATGGAGCCTGAAGAGGATTTTTGCAGCAGTGTTTATAATTTCTGTAGAGAGCTGTTACTGTTTGCAGTCTTTCATAATAAACATTATAATTTGAAGCTGTTAATAAGTGTAGGTAAGTGTTAATAATGAAAGAACAGCATCATTTAGGAATATACAGTGCACTATATGTACAAGAAGCTCGGAACTAAATATTCAGGCTATGACAGCAAGGGAGAGAAATTCTGCCTATCTTTAAAATTACAGCTGGGTACAGCTGAAGCAATAAAATGTTGTTTCTTGAGAAGTGAGGAACTGAGGGATACACCTCTTACTTGTAGGAGCTCAAACTTTGTACACCTCAAACTTTGTAGGAGCTCTTTGGAGGTGAAAACATTTTAGCTCAGAACTAAGTGCAGGATTTCCTCTGCAGCTCGCCTTTCTCTCCATATGGCTCTTGTCACTCCTCCCAGAAAATTCTTCTGAAATTTAATTTAGCAATATAAACATTGGGAAGGTCAGAAGAGGGGTAGATTCTGGGGTATCTTTATTTCTAATTTTTGGTTTTTTCTCAGAAACCATGGCACTAGTGATCAAATAAAAGTGAAGATTATGTTAGACAAAAGGAGAGCTTGGAGTGACTTTATTTGTATCACTAGTGCTTGCATCTAAGAAGATTTCAGCAAACAGAGCCTATTATTGCTCTGTTCCAACTGATTAAATGCTTTGAAATCCTGGCATGTTTTTCTATTTTGTAAGTAGGAAACAGTGGCAATATTTTATTCCATAAAAAAAAATAAGATTCAGAAAACTAAATCTGAGCCTTATTGGGAAACCAGCATGTAGAATAAAAATTGCCAGTCGTCATCAGTTGTGGTTTATAATGACTTTAGGGAAAAAAATTTTAAAAGAAGAGAAAGAGAGAGATATTCAGCACCTCCTGTGTTGCTTGACGCAAGACTAGAATGAAGTGACTCATTTGTGTGTTTTCTTTCTTTTGAACCTGGTGAGTGTTTTTCCCATCTCTGTTCTCACAATCAACACTGCTATCTCCACTTTACTGGAAAATGTACATTTAGAAACTCATAATTTTACCTTTTTTTTTTTCCTGTGCCGGTGGTAATTATCATAAAATAAGCAAGAAAAGTACTAAGAAGCCCCTCTTCTTTCTCATACAAAGAAGAAAGCTTCTTGTAGGAAGACCTACACTGACCCTGGCAAGGCTTCAGTAAGCAAAGCTCAAGGAAGAGACAAGCAGGTTGGGAAGTCGTCTGTTGAGTAAAAGATTGGGATACTTTTTAAGAATTCAATAATTTTCATAAAAGCTGGTCCAAGTTTGCTTATATATTTTCCCCTTACCTTTACATAAACTGAAATTATAAACAGATAGGACAAACGTCTATGGAAAAGGGTAACTAATATGGCACAGTGGTGTTCCTTGTGGCAGCAAGGCAAGTGTTCAGTAAGATACATCTACAATACAACCTCAGTCTTCTGAAGGCTGGTTCTTTCCAGCATGCTCTGAATGCCAGAGCAGGTGAGAGCCACAGTGTTCTGCAGGATAAAGCACTCTCAGGAAATACCTCAGCAAGGGTCAAAGGAATCTTCATAATATTCATGAAAATGAAATGGGGATTTGCAGATCTCACTCTGAACATTTCAATTCCTTCAGCTCTGTTGGATTCCATCTAAGGAACAATTTGACTTTGACTTTCCTGTGGGCAAGTAAGTCACTGACATGCTCTTGCAATTGTTTGTGAGAATCATTTTAGACTCACTTATCAACGTGTGCCTGATGGGAACGCTTAGGTTTATGATCAGAAGATTCACACCAAATAAATGGTAAAAACCACACAAGCAAAGCCTTGTCTGCTTTGAAGAGCTTATGTAGCTTTAACTTTGGTGTCAGCAATAATACAGAACGAGATGGCAAATCCCACTGGAACCAACACAACCTCTGTGTGCATCTGAATTAGTCCAGTAAAGATACAAAGACTCTGAATAATCCCATAACTTTCTGATAAGTGCCCAGAAATTTTATAGTGCCTCAAACGGTGACAGTATTTTATTCTACTACCAAACAACTGCTTTTTAGGATGATTTAAATTTTGTTAGGTATTTGTATATACCAAAAGAATTAGAAGTCAACATTTAAGAAGCACTTCAGTATCTCCTATAACAATGGTTTACCCGTTACAAAGCAAAAGACTAGCTCTCACTTTCTATTTTTCTCCCTTTGACTGGAAAGGGAACAATGATAATAAGCCAACAGTAACATTCTGAATATCATCAGGTTTATATTAGTGAACTCTTAAAATACATTAACGCATTTACAAAAAAGTAAATGTTAGATGCAATTAATCTAGCAGCTACCTGTTCTTTGAGTATTCTCACAATGTGTGCTAGAAGGACCAGCTGGCAAAATGACTGGCAGCAATGTATATTTAAGGGTTTTTCCTTTTTGTCTTGATGTCAGAAGATCAGAACTGCTGCTTTTAAAGTAACAGTATTGCTTCCAAATTTAGGCATTCATTTAGAAACCTTTCAAATTTGTCTTAGTTTGCAGTTTAATTTTCCACAGATTCATGAATTATTTCTGATTAGTTATAGAAATGTATCAACACCTTCTAAATTGTATCTCAAACAAGACTTTCTGAGAGTAACTGTCATGGTCATGCTAAAATTTAGGAAATACCAGGTGAATAACAGTAAGTTTTGACTAAAATCTATTATATTCATGCTTTATGCATGTTTGTGTGTCTGACCTTTTCTCTCATTCTAGAAACTTCTGCTGAATTAGAATGAAATTCTGGCAGCATGGAAATCACACTGGGTTTTGCTATGCATTTTAGTGATGCCATATTTCACTCACCCTTTTTATAACTCAGCTCTCATAACAACCATTTATATGCTTTGCTCCAGAAGGTATCTTTGTGTGTTGTGGGCTCTGAATCTACCCTGCTGTCAGCAGTGTCCCTTCCACATGAGAATAGAAGTCTGCTTGTCCTCAAGCCAATAAATTTCTGTTAATGGTAAAATAATATTCAGCCTCAAAATTATTTATCTCCATAACACTTTGGATCTTCAGAATGAAGCAACAACAATTTACCAGAAAACTGGAGAAATTTCATATTATTTGATTAAAACATTTAAAACTCACCCCCCTTCCAAAATCCCCAGAAAAAGATAATGTCCACAAGCCCATCATCATGGCCAATAAGCTGAGATTAGTACAACATTGCCTATGTTTTTTATAGAAAATATATGCTATTTGAATCATAATTGTTATGTAATTGTATTATGTTGAACATGCTTTCATAGATATCTCCTAAATAGTCCCACATTAATTATTCAAGCAGGGTGAAATAAAAAGAGAAAATGGGACACAGGCTGAATTGCAAAATGGGAATTCTAGTTTTTCATCATCTGCAGTTCTTCACAGCTCGGCCTTGGTTGTGTGATTTGTAGACACAGAGTCAATATTGTTGCAGGAGCCATATGCTCCACAGGGAGTGCAGGAGGCAACACTGACTGTGTAGAAGTGAGATGCTGAGTTACTGCATTTTGAACAAGCTTCCTAGAGATCACCCCCACAGAAACCCTGGGGGATGGGGAGGTCCTGGCACAGGGTGGCCAGAGCAGCTGTGGCTGCCTCTGGATCCCTGGAAGTGCACAGGACTGGGGTGGAGGGGTCTCTGAGTAACCTGGTGGAGTGGAAGGTGTCCCTGCCCGAACCAGATGAGCTTTAAGATCCCTCCAGCCCAAGCCATTCTATGAGTCTATGATATATATAGAAAACAGAGAGAAATTATTTTCCAGGGTGAATTAATATCTGGGAAAATGCTTAATGCTACATGAATTTTGTTACAGGAAAAAGGAACTAGGAGAACAAGATTTTAAAATCTATGATGCCATTTAGAATTGAAAACTTCAATTTACATTAAGGTTCCCTTCATAAAGCAGGACACAAGCAAGCTGTTCTCCACAACTAGCACATCTACATGCTGTCAGCAGTATATTCCTTTCTCATCTGAATCTTCTCTGCAAATTCCCCAAATCAGGAAGCATAAAGGTGAAGTTCCAGAACAATGGGAATTGAGAGTCTTGCCTTGGGCAATACACAGGCACCTTTTGTCTTTGACACATAAAGCCAGCACTGTGGTAAACACAATCTGCTAACAAGAACATGTTCAAACTAATGGAAGGACAGAAAAGTACAAGGAAGAGTTAGGGTACTTCTCAAAATGAGTGAGATTGCAGCATTTCCCTCAATAATTAAGAAGTACATCTAATGCATACACTAAAGTCATGCTGGATGTATATACTTGGTATGCACATGTGTAGGACTAAATTTATCCTCAGTTATGTGGTGAAATTATTGCACAGAATCATTTATGCATTACAGTAAGCATTAGGACTTAGCCTTATTTTATGTTCAGTGTGTAATCTGAACAACTTTAGCACATATATGATTTATTTCAAATGGAAGTTGCATAGAGATTTAAACTCTAGTTTATTTTCAACTGCAAATGTACTTACACTTAACCAAAGTTCAGTCCTTTAGGTTACAAAGGAAAAGAGAACTATGTAAGAGTATAACATTCCTTTTTCAGGAGTTGGTTCCCATGTGTAGCTCACACTAATGCTGTAATTTTTTTATGCAATAAGTATATTTCTCCTTTTCTGGGCTTCAAGGAAGTGCAAGGCTGTGCATTTGTCACTGCCATGGTTTCATGTCTTTGCTTGTATATTTAGGTAGATTCAGTATTTCAAACCCAAAGCACACCATTGTATTTAAAGATTTTTATATTACCTGTTCTGGAGTACAGAGCAAAGAACATTCCTATTTATTTCACATTCTCTGTGATGGCAAATAAACCAACTGAAGAGACTTCATTTAAATCAAATAAATGTATAATCTCTTAGGTGTTTGGAAATTATACCCAGTGAGGCTCTAATTTCTTCTCATCAATCAAAGAATGGGCTACAATTAAGGATTAGAAAAATTGACACCTCTTTCTCTCATGTCTGTTTCTCTCATATTCTGAGTTTCTGAGTTAGTTAATCTTAATTATTGCTTAGTATACTACTATCTCAAACAAACAAAAACCAAAACCAAATGTAATTTTAACTGGGAAGTGTCAAAATTCCAGAGTATGGGAAAGATGTGCATATTTATTTTAGCAGGTTTTTTTTACAGTCATTACAAAACACAAAACCATGTCTTCATTATTTCCTTTTTCAAACTACGCAAAAATCTGATCTTCTCCAAGGAATATTTCAATATTAAGATTCATTACTATGTTTGATGTAAACCTTAGAAATCTTATTATTCCAAAGTTATAAGAAGCACTTAACTTCTCTTAGTTAATTACAGGTGTTACCAACAGAAAGAGAAGAAAATCCCAAATTGTGAACATTTGAACAGTTATATTGTCACACCTATGCAGGTCTAAGGTACAGCAGGTGAATATCCATTAATATGAAGTGCTACTATAATACATAACTGTTTTATAATAAACATTACTTGTTGCAGACAAAGGTGCATAAAAGGTTTCAACTTTGATAAATAGAGGAGAAAATATCAGTGTTCTATGCTGCTGAAAGATGTTTTATTCAGTTTGGTTGATCTCATCTATGTCAGCAAAAAAGCATGGAAGTATTAAAAAAAGCACACAGAGATTATACTGTAAATAAATGCTACAGGGTAATCAATTATAAGAGAGGAAAACCACCTACTATGTGTATGACAATAAGTGACAAAGAATAACTGCTCCAAGTGTAAATCTCAGTGTACGCTAATTAACACTGAGGATCTCAGCAGCTATAAGTTAACTTTGCAAACAACATTTCAGAATTTATGGCAAATGACTGAAATATTTACCCCAGCTAACGAGTATTCTTGTGTTCATACATGCAGGTAGCAAAATATGAAGTGCTATCAAAAAGAGACTTTCTTCAGCCTGGTTGAGTATTGACATTTTGGGTTGTTGGCATTCTAATAGTTTTTAAAAGAGCATAATTTCTTAAAAATTTTTTTTTAGCAAGCTATTCCCTTACAAGCATTTTCTCCATTTCATTGTATAATTTTTCTACTTAAATAGCACTATCAGAAGGAAAATTGAAACCTCTGAATAGCTTTGACAACAATGTATCTTACTGCCTTTTCTCCTTGCTCTTGTGTCACTGATCAATAGACCCAAATGCCATGCATTCATCAAGCTACGGGGCTTGATTGCAAAAGCTGTCTCAGCTCATGCTTATCTCTTGTGTCCTACACGCCCAGAAATGTCACAGAGGAGGAAATCCTAACCCTACACATGTCAGCTTCTGTCAGATGAACAGAGGTCCTGAATGTGGGGTGTTCTGGCATTCTTTTGTCTATCATGAATAACTGG
Source organism: Cettia cetti (assembly GCA_013401135.1). NCBI lineage: Eukaryota > Metazoa > Chordata > Aves > Passeriformes > Sylviidae > Cettia > Cettia cetti. The sequence goes on along the minus strand of VZUI01043420.1, from coordinate 157,388 downwards.
AGCAACAGCCACTTCAAGGCAAAGAGAAGAAATAAAGACTCTTTGTTCCTTGAATTTCTTTTTTGTGATAATTATGAAATCAGGCGCTGATTTTGCAATCCTAATCTGCAGCCTAATTCAACTGCAGCCTCCTAATGCTGCTTGATACTCATTGATACCATTATATTTGGTAGTTATTTATACTATTATATTCTACAAATATACCTCCCCAGTTCCAGATTTTTAGAGAAGCAGAAGGGGAAAAAAAATGGGGACACATAACACGCATGTTTGTTTATCTCAAAAGTTATTTAGAGAGAAATTAAAAACTGTTATTGCGTAAAGCCAAGGACTGCAAGATGTAAGAGTGCTGCCCCATTGATTTGTCTGTTTATCAAATGGAAAAAGCCCTTAGAGCTTCTGAAAACTGGCCATTTTCTCCCACTCAGCCTGAGGACTTAGACAAAAATAACAGAGAGGAAAATATAAGCATAAATTGAGAGAATTCTAGCAGGTTCTCCTCTTCTACTTGATATTATTGTGCAAGTTATTACTAGAGCCCAGATCAAAGGAGATTTAATTTTTAAGGGCACTGAATATTCTTCCAAATGCCGTATTTTGTTGTGAGAAAGTTAATGACATATGTGAGTGCACCTCAACAGTCTCACTGATCTCTGTAGGAAAGTAATTTAACCTCCCTTTCTCTCCTGTCAAAATAGGCAAGACAACATGCATTCATATGATTCCTAAGAGATAGGAAAATGATCATTTTATTTATCAAAATCTACCATTTTGATTCATATTCTTCTAAGCAACATTGCCCATCATAAATAATTTAAAAGCTCATATGTATTAGAGAGGATATAAACCGAAGTAGTAGCACAGAGAAAATGAGCATATTAAGTCCTATTCTCAGATATTCTTAAAAAGCTAGCTGAGAGTGCTATCAAAGGTAACAAATTTTACATGGTTTAAGAATTAGGGCAAAACAAATTGAGAGCAGCATATTACATCTGTTTCAGCTGGCAAGCAAACATTTTGCTGCTTTCAGAACATGTTTTATGTGATGGAAAAACCCTGTCAAGTGTCCCAAGGGGGGGTTACAGTTTTGCTTCAAACTGTTGCCAATGAATAAATAAGGACAAAAGTCCTTTACCATTTGTGCAGCAGTGAACACACTGTCAGTGCTGAGCTGGCAGCAAGGAGGACACATCTCCCACTGTTATTAGAAGACACAAGTTCAATCAAGTGATTTACAAAAACGTTGGAAGAATTCTTCCAAACCTGAAAATATTTATTAAAAAAAGTGAGAAGTTCAGAGAAGTCACTCATCAGGCCCTTTTTGTCTGCAGTTAAAAGCCTTAATCACCTTCAGTGAGAGATTTTGACCCTTGGACAAATGCAGAGCTTGTCCTCACCCCCCTCTCAGGTGAACTGCCATGTCCTGGAATTCTCCAGGCTTAATTCTTAAACAGCAAACCTCCTTTTGTGTGTGTTTTGTGCTTTTCTGTGTTACCATATAGTTGTAACAATAATATTCGGAGCAGACTTGAGCACCTGGCATCATCCTGCACTTACACTGCAGTTCCTGCAGCCTGCTCCACTTCCCTCCCTTTCCCATTCTGTAACTGTTTTGCAGCTTGTGTATGATTTGCATGTGTTTGTTCATTGCATCTTCATTTAAACTATTGACTGATAAGAATACTGGATCAGAATTCAAGAGAGATTTTCTTATTAATTTACTTTAATTTAATATTTATGCAAATTACTCAGAAAAAGGAATATTCTCCAAAACTATATTATACTATTTGAAAAAGAATTATAATCAATTTTCTTTCAAGAATATTAGTTATTGAAAAGTTGTCTTCTTTGAAGATAGAAGAACTATTTATCTCTCTGTTGCCTCTGGGTAAAGATTAATTAATTTAGTTGTTTAGAAAAAGATTTTCACATGTATGGGGAGCGTACTCAATTCTTTGTTGTTTTTTATTTTGATGATACAAAATAAGCTAACTTTTTTTCTGCATTCTGATACCTAATTGTATCTCCAGAACCAACTTATTTGAAAGCAATGAAATCAATTACACAAGACTTTTCAATGGAATGAATGTATAAGGCTTTTTTCAACATAGTAGATCAATCATTTTGATAATCTCAATGTTCTTTAATTCAGAAAGAGATAATTGTACTTGCATCTTCTTATTAAATTAGTCCTTGAGCTAATATTTTTTCAGTTTTGAATATTTCAGTTGTAAAAAAGGATAGGACCTTTTTTGGTTGGTTTTTTTTTAATGCAGAAAATATCTTTATTTGTGTGAGGAACATCTCAATTAATATAAACAGTTTTCACCAAAGGTTCTCAAATACTCAAAAACAACTAAACCTTATGCTTTGTTAACAAATATTAATGATTCCAAAGTACACTGAGAACTGCTCTTGCTGTAATTGCTGGGGAAAAGAATCTTCCTTCACCCTTGAAAGGCTAAAGGGGGTCTAAAAACGGCAAAGATTCACAAAAACAAGAGCAAAGTCAAGTGGTGGAAGAGCTGGCCCAGAGGGGCTGTGCAGTCTCCTATCCCTGGAAATTCTGAGACACCTGTGGGTAAAGCCCTGGAAACCTGGTCTGCCAGGGTTAACTCTGCTTTGAGGAGGCAGCTGAACTAGAGATCACCAGGGGTCTCTTCCAATTTGAAATATCCTGTTCTTCTATAGAAACTCTTCAATTCTATTATTTTCCCTTTACATTTTAATGATATTTCCCATAGAAGACTCATCTACAAGGTCAATAAAAGGTGTCTTTAAGGCTCTTTTTAGATCTTGCCCTTTTCCTATGGTGAGTTACAGACAGTTTTGCCTCAGTCACACTGCAGCTGTGCAGGAGGGGGCTTTGGTCTGTGGCTGCAGATACCTGTGAGCTCAGCCTGGGGTTTCTCCCATTATTGCTGCAGATCTCTTACCACCAGACTTTTGATTTATAACCCTACCATCACTATTCTATAGTCAATGCCTTTGAAGGAATTTTTAAAACTGAAAAGGGTTGAAAATCATTGGTCTAGAGAATTTCAGAAGGAAATTAGCTTTCTGAGTGAGTAGAGCCTTATAAGCAATCTCTTTTTAAATTCCAGCTGTCTCTGAAGACAGGAAGTGAGGACACTGATCTTTCCACAAATATGATTTCTGCACAAGGCCACTTTCCAGATTGAGTCAAGTTTATCAGTGCACTTTCTTGACAACCTTGCCTTGAAGAAAACAGGAGAATTTCCACAGCAGTGGGACAACAAATGTTATTTAACTTTTCAAATTAAGATCTTCACTCTGCAAACAGAATCCCAATTTTATTTCCTACAAGAAGTCTTAAGTGACAGGGGATACAGATTTAACCTAGAAATGTTCTTATAGGATTCTGATTGAAGAAACTAGAGATTAATGTTAGTTTGAATAATTTTATTTCATTACTGGCTATATACTGAGATCACTTCTGAATTTTTGTCAATAAAAATATCAAAGGTCATTTGTAGCAGATTCTCTGTGCTTGGATAGTTCTTTTCTCCCCTGGGAGATAAAACATTATTTTATAGATTCATAACGGCTGGAAGGGACCTCAAGAGGTCATTTCATCCATCGTCTGTTCCAAGGCAAGATCAAACATATTAATCTTGACAGATATTTGTCTAGACTATTTTTCTAAAAACTTCCAATTACAAGGATTCCAGAATCTCTTCAGGCAATCTATTCCAATGCATTGCTATCATTACCTTTAAAAGTTTTTTTCATGATAACTAATCTTAATTTTCCTCATTTCAGATTCAATCCAAAACTGCTTGTTCAATTGTCATTGACAATGAACTTGGATTGTTTCCCTCCTCTTAAAGATCTTTTAAAAATGCAAACTTCTACGCAGCCATTTGCTCCCATCTTGTCATCCTGCCTAAACACAGTACCTTGAATATGTGCAAGTTGGACTACATTCTAATTTTTTTCCAAACATTATTTGCCAATTTTTTTGGTAATTTTAGTGTGTTGACTGTAGATGTTCTCCAGAGAGCATCTGCTCACTGCCTTAATCCCCTGCACGAACCAAGGAAGGCTGAACAAAGATGTCCCCAGGCTTCTCAGAAGGTTCTCCCTAAATTCCTCTAGAAATTTCCTTTCTTCCCCTTTATTTAATAAGCTGGTAGTATTTGATGACTATGATATGTTTCTTACCTGATTAACTGCACAGCAGCTACCCAAAAAGTTATTAGTTCCTTGCTGACATGGGCTCATTCCCTTCTAAGCTAATGGCAGTGGATCCAGGATTTACTCCTAAACATCCTAAATACATCCCTGAGGTAAAGCTCTGATGCAAAGTTATCTTTTCTGTTCCTTCCATGAATATACATAACCCAGGACAGAAGAAGATACAGATAATCAATCACATTTAAAGCCCTCAATTGTGTAAATCAATACAGTGGTTTCGGAGATGCATGAGAAGAGTTAAACAGTGAAAGAAAGCTGGAAAGAGTTGGTTTGGATTTATTTCTTGTTTTTAGAAAGTTTTATAATTAGTGTTGGGGCATACTGGGCACTGAATTCATTTCATAGTACCACACATAAAAGCAAGCTGAATTCCTCTCAGTGCAAAACCTACCTCAAGCTACCTTGACAACAAGATAACAATAACCCTGTAATTTCAATTGTTCAGTCTTTTTTTATGTGTTCTGTATCTCAGTGAAGTCTCATCTTCCCAGCCCAGTGCCATAGGCTAATAATCTGTAACAAAACTCACCCTCAAAAAATGTCAGATATAATGAAAAACACAACTTCACAGATGAGAAAGTTGGCCCTAGCTAAATCCTAAGGGCCCTAGCTCTCAGATTCTGTAGGTTCTGCTGTTTCATCCTCTAACCCTGAATTAGAAGGCTGTGTGAAATTGAACTGTTCCTGCTTCTTTCTACTGAATCACTCATTCCTCACCAAAGAATAACTGACTTCCAAACATTGAAAGCTTTGCCATCTGAGAAAAAAATTACCCCAGCAGTTGAACCCAAAACTTGACCACCCACTCTAATGATCTGCCAAGCAATATTTTTATTATTGAAGACATAGTTCTTCAATTGCCACTTACAGAATTTGAGTGGTTATCACTCAAAAATGATATAGCATTTCCTCCCACTTAGGTAGGAATTAGAATATTTAGATTTGTGATTAAGCATTGAATCTTAACTCTAATGGCCTTTGATACACTACAAAAGTTGAAAAGTTTCATTTTGATTTGCGTTAAAACAATTATTTTCTGTCAGCAAACTAAAAAAAAATCACTCCAAACCACTTCTTTGCTCTTGGCTTTTTCCCTGTCTAATCTAAACACTGAAAATGTCAAGTTTTCTCACTAATTAAACATGTCTGTCTTAGAATCCACTTGTATCTTTCATCATAATGGTGCAGAGTTCCAGGGAGACATTATACATTCATGTTTTCAAATATAAGATGTAAAAAAATACAAATATAAATTTAATGCAGCAATCTCTTAATGAGCAAAGCAATTATGACATGGGGAAATGAAGGAACTAGCCTTCTAAAAAGTTCTCAGTATTTATGGGCACAGGGCTTCAGAGTCTGGTTAAGACAAGTTTTTATGCAGATCCTCTATAAAGAAGTAGAAGGAAATGTGAGTTATTAGTGGAAGTCAGGTAAAATGTGCCTAAAAAGAGAGAATGGAATCAGAAGGTCTATTGAATTTATAATAGAAATTATAAAATACTCAGGTTTTTTAGACTGGGACTGAAATCTTGTAGGAAATTATTCTTTATGATATTTCAGTTCTACTGTCAAGAAAACCAACAAATAAAAAAATTAAAACGACAAATCCTAAAAGCACACAACTTTAGCAATAGACGTTTTTGTTAAATTTAAAAATGGCTGAAGCTTCTTGGTGCTTGTGTAGTATCTCCTAAATTATAGCAGAAGACATTGATAGCATAAATTCCCATTTTGCTGCTTTTTGTAATTTTCTTTGCAGTCTCTGTGTGGCCAGTGATTAGTATGATTAGCAAACTGAATTTAATAAAAATAACAGCACATGGAAAATACATATTGTTAGCATTTTTCATGAAATAAGGAATACCCTATTAAAGGATCAGAGTGTATTTCAGATAGAAAGGAGCTATAATCACAAAATAAATTCAAAAGGTCACCAAATATGCAATATGAGCAACTGGGAAAATTAGATGGAGAAGAAGCACAAGTAATTTTAAAATTCTACAAAGCAAAACAGATCAGAATAAAGCATGGAGAATCATCCTTGCCCCATCCTTGTCCCTTAATGGGACAGTGGCTCTCCAGTGCCAGCTGGAGGCTCAGACAGGTCTGTTCTGGTAATTCCACTGCTTTGTTTCTCTAAGGTCTCCATCACAATGTGTAGCACAAGGAAAAGGCCGCCTGTGTGTCAGGACTGGCAGAACAGACTGGGGTGCTGGGTACACTCAGGGTAGATGTAGGTAGAACCTACACAACAAAGTAAAAGCTGAGAGTGCACAGGGAGCTGCTCTGCACCTCCCAGGATGTGCTTCCTGGGCAAGACCTGAGAGCAGACACTTTCCTGCCCTCCCCTGGAACGAGCTCTGCCACAAGCTCTGTGTTCCCTCTTGCACAGTCCCACACGGCCCCACCATAGAGAGCTTCAGCAGGGGAACATATGTTCAGCTGATTCCACAGCACAGCTCAGAATGCAGGCTTGGAAAAATCTCAAAAAACAAGCATCTGCTGGCCAAATATGCTGTGGAAAACTCAGCATTTTAAGCACATAACTTTAAGAAACAGACTTGTGGAAGGTACCAGACAGACAAGTATTGGCATCTGTGGTGGTTGTAGTGTTCTCTAGGGCACCCATCTCAGCACTGAAACCACTCCCCAAAACTTAGAGCAGCACAACAAACTACAGGGGATCACTGCCTTTCAACCTGTTAGACCTTCCCATCAGAGATTCCTTAAGAGAAACTCATCCATGTAGGAGTAGAACCATACCTCTCAAAGCAGAGCTGCACCCCTGACACCTTTACCTTCCATTCCCATTTCTTGTTGGGGTTGCCCAGTGTGTCCCAAGGAAACGGGACAGCAGTGGGTTGGGAAGATCAAGTGCTTGATGAAATTGAAATGATGCAGATTTAGCAGGCAATATGAGGGTGGAAAGAAGGGTACAGAATTGTGCAGTTGTAGGAAGAAAAAGAGGGAAAAGATGAAGCAAGATTTAGGGCAAGAAATGAGATTAAAGTGGTGTTTGGGCAAGGCTAACAAAGGATTTAAAGGAAAAATTACTTAAGCACTATTGAAAGAGAAGTAACTACGTTACAGATGGATTATTAATGTTAAGGAAAACCAAATCATTCTGAGAATTTTAATCTTAAAATATTTTCCAAACCACTACTCATCTATTAAACAAATCACTCAAGCATTACTCCTGAAAATCTATTAATGGCTTCTGATTGTGATAATTAAACTACCCTTTAACCTCTTTTTCTGGTACTGGTTTCATCTTCAACATCTTCTTTATATATTCATACTCAATCTTTCTCACCACAACATCTCTGAGAGCAGCAAGAGAGTCACTCATATTCTCTGTTATAAATCCCAGTCATACTCATTTATGAGGCTTTCATGCCTTACCCTCTCTATTGATTGTTTTCTTTTAAATCCTTGCCAGTTTCTAACAAGCTGACATGCAACAACACAGAAATGGTTGGGTAGTTCCTACACTCCCCAAGCCACCTTTCCTTTGTACTGTGTCTGTCTCATCCAATTGGAAGGTCACTGTCCAGTTTTCTTCCCTGTACCCTTATATATTCGAAGTTCTTTTAGCATATAATTCACTTTTGAAATATATATTTTTGACCCCTTTGGTGGGAGATGTTACTTCAGCTTTTCATGGATATGGTTTATTTCCCCTGCAAAATCAATATTATTCAACATTTTATTTCCTTCAAAATATTTTTATTCCCATCAATCAGATGCATTTCTTCTCTCAGGATTTCTCTAGTTTCTCATTTAATAACCTTAGTTGGCAGTGCAAAATCTCCCATCAATAAAATTCTTCCCAGACATCTCTCCTGAGCGACTACTCTCTCTGGTGCCATCTTCTATTCTGACTTGCTCTCTTGATTCTGTATGACCACTTTCAAATTTTTTTTATTTAGCATGTTCTTTGGGCTCCATTTCTGTCCTCACTAATCATAAACACTTTATCAGAGAACCATTTTCTTTTGTGATCCACTCCTTCAGTGCAAACATTCTCAGCTATGCCCATGAGGGTTATATTTGTAATTTCTCACTTCACACTAATCTCTTGCCCTCCTTCAGATTGAGCAGAATTTGAAAACAGCTATTGACATCAGCTGTATCTGTTCCAATAGTAATTCAGTGAAATTTCAGTGGAGCCAGGACTCTAACTTCTTAAATTTTAATTAAAATGTAGATACATACATTCAGCTCTCTGATCCACAAATTTCTCCAGGATAAATTCTGCAACTCTAGATGAAAACTCTCAATCTTTTCACTAACACAGAGTAATCTAATTTCTTGAGTGGTACTTTGATAATCTCTGAACAGCCTCTTTACGAAGAAGGAACAGTGTATTTGAATTGACATGCTACAGCTACAGCATATTTTATTGCTACAATAAACCTGTAGCTATTAAAGAAATTAAACAATAAGTATGATGTGCCTGAGCTTTTAGCAAGTGCATGTGGGCTAGTTATTTTATGATATCTGACTCAGCTACTTCTGATGAACTGACCAGAGAGAATACCCACATTGCTAAGAGAGCACTTTCAGTAGACTCAGAAGAGAAAACAGACACAGACCGGACTTTCCTTTCCTATTCCCAGGGACACTAACCTAGTTTGAAATGATGTGACATCACTAGAGAAAAGACAAATCCTACCTGAACAGAAATTTTCCCCTTTTTATTATATCTTAGCAAGAACCAATCCTGCAGGCATATATGCCTGGGTGCATCTGTACTTATGTGTACCTATGAATGCAAAAAGCAGTAGGAATGTGGGAAAACTGCCTCAATGAGTATTTCCATAACAGCCATTAAGATCCTGGACCCTTTTCTGAAGGATAATGAGTAAAGCCATCCAAAAACAAGGTGAGGGTAGATGACTGGTAAAATGTTTAACTACTTGTCAATTTTTAATTACCACCCATGACTTGTATCCATTTATTCAGAATCAGGACAGCTTTTTTAGAAAGAACAAATTAAACAGTACATAAGGAAACATTACCTAAGACCTGGGACACCAAAAGAATAGAGGCAAAAAATCAGAAAATTATATTACTAGAAATTTAGGTAACACTTCTATCCTAAAGCTTATTTTTAATAGAATTCTTTATGATCATATTTTATTCTAACTGACACAGTGATGCTTTAATTGACCTTCTGCATATTTGTCTTTCCTCTCCCTGCTTATTTATGATGACTGGGCATGTAGGGACTATAAATGATGAATCAAATTTTCCCATAATTACTTTTGAATTTTTTACTATCTGAAATATACAAAAGCCAAGGTCACAGAAGTTGCCACTTATTGCCGATCATAATAGTCCTACCTTTTTCACATCCTAAAATCTGAATCTAAACATGGGGAAAATGAAAAATGCCACGTATTTAGAGAACTGAAAGGCCTTAAATGAATTTTTGGATGCCAGGCTTTGTTTTGCGAGGGAAAAATGAAACAAAACCTGCCTCTAAGGGACTATGAACATCCTACAGAAACTGTCTCTCTCATTTAAAGCTTCCATGTTTATTAGGATGTCTGCTCACGTGCTCTTAACTTCAGTGTGCTGATGAACTTCTGCTCCATTTCTGCTTGCACTGATAAAGGAAGAACTTTCTGCACTCAGAATTACATGCTTTGAAGATAGTAAGGTAATTCAGAAAGAAATCTCATATTCCAATGATAACTTGAATATAGGAAAAAGTCACTACAGCAATAAAAGAAAGAAGGGTAGAACAGCTGTTGAATATATAAAATGTCAACTACTACAAAGAGGTTACATCCACCCATAAAGGTTTAGAAACTACTGCCATAAAAATTGGCAAACTCCTATTTACACAGGGTAAAAGGGCAAATTTAATGGACTGAAATATGCCCATTAATTTGTTTCATTAATTTCATTTTATAGCTTTGTGAAGATTTTAATAGAAGATTTAAGATGTGGCATGAACTTAATATATTTGGTATTTAGCAACTGTGCAAATCAGTAGACCCATTGCACAAGGCTTAAAAGACTATAACAAAGTTGGCCTGCAGTTGGATACATACAGAATTTTTATAATTCTTCTCAAACAAAGTAGATTTTTCAAAAATTCCCTATCACACTAATAGTTAGAAAGCATTTATTATGTGTTAGTGAATATTCTAATTAAAAAAAAATCCCTTTTCATCTAGTAGTGAGGGCAAAGCAACTATTATATGTACATTTTCATCTTTGAAGCGATAGGAAATGACATTAGAGTCAGGTGTGGAAAATTAGGTGTAAAAAAAAATCCATTAACAAATCAGCAGGATTGACTTATCCTTCAAATATATTTTATTATATTATAAATATATTTGAAGTTCCATGCCCATTATGTGACATGCTTTACTGTGAGTTCTGTAATGACATTGTGAAGAGAAAGTTTCTTCTGACCATCACAGAGTTTTTAATCTTTTTCTAACTTTCCACTTCAGTGCACCTCTTTCAATTGACAAGTAGAGAATACCAGTATCCAAATGCAAACCTCACTGTCCCACAAACCAGAGATTGTCTCCCTAAAGTTATTTTTGCCATCCCATTGACAGGCAAGGAAGCTTCAGGTCCTGTTTCACATGCTCAGTCATCCATCAGGAACAAACTGGAGGGACATTAGGGCAGACTTATTTAGACATGGTTCTTTTGGGTTTTTCCAGAAAGTTTTCTTAACACAAATATTCTCTCATTAATCTAAAATCCAGGGATTGTATTGAAGAGTTTTGAATACTGAAAACCCATGTAAAGATTTGAGTAAGATGAAGCTCTATTATTTTGAACTAAACCCTTTTTTACACAGGTGTTTATATGGTATTAAGGCACCGTAAAGCTCCAACTAAAGTGCAAGCAGCTGTGATATATGTGCCCCATTTATAGTACATGTAGACCATTTGTCAACTACTCTAGAAAATCTAATTAGATGTTCTATTTTATATTAATGTAAAGAAATACATTTTTGTGGTGCATTTTTTTCCCCAAGGAAGTGTAAGAATAATACTGTTTGTGTTACCCATATTAAAAAGAGTCTTAAAATAAGTATCTATGATAATTGGAATTAAAAAAAGCCTAAAGATTTATTACTCAAAAGCAATGGAAAGAAGTTGCTGGATTGGATTATCATGATGTTACCATTAAAAAAATTACAAACAATTAAACTATCAAGGGAAAGGATACAAATTATTTCATGGGGATTTAGAGGCATAGACATGATATGCACTGTAAATTAAAGTCATTTATAAGGTACTACAGGAAACCATATATAAAAACAACTGCTTAGTCAGCAAAGGTGAGCTAAATTATTTGCCATTGTGAGAAGAAATCCATGGGATAGCTCATTGCATGCTTAACAGAGTTGGGTGTCTTCAAAATATTCAAAACTATTAATATGTCCCAAAGCCACCAAGCTCATTGTTACTGCAACACTCTCACTCTCTCTGCTAAGGTAAAAGAGGACACAGCCAAAAGTCTCGCTTGTGGATATACAAAGTTCCCTTAACACACTCTCTCTGTTCCCCCTCACTGATAAAGGTCAATTATATATGGTAATGATGGTAAGGAAGGTGCTTTGGGGACAGAAAAATTTCACAGATCTGAGAGAGAAAAAGGGGGGACTTAGTGAGGGAAATGTAGCTATCCTCCTTCCATAGGAAGGATTTCACATTAGAATATCTGGTATGTATCTCAGAGACCTCTATCCATTCTTTAAAAGAGTCTTGGTTTTGTTTTACTTTTTGTATTATCTCATTATTTAATGCAAGGATGTATACCAATATGTATCTTTTACCATTGCCCTGAAATGTAATTAATTTATACTCATTAACAATTCAACTTCATAGCAGTATATCACTTAGGTAAAGATACTATCTGGTGCCATATAAAGAGTCATAATGGAAAGCAAAAATCCTCAAATACAAATATTTTTTTTTTATTGATTAAGATATAATAAAAATGATGTTATGTTCTTACAAAACAGTGGAGAGAAAGAGTCAAAAAAGCCATTCTCATGGGCTCAAGATTTGCCACAATGAGGGTCATTCTCAGATTTTCTCTTGTTATGGCTGCTTCAAGTTTTAAAAATATTCTGAAAAGCTGCAGAACTATTGAGAGTGTAAAATGTATTATATCTGGACTTTTTTTTTCCTAAAAACCTTGTACAGTATAATCACACTTTTGAAGACATGAACATATGCTTTTAATTGCCTTGTTGGAAATTGCAAGAATAAGGCAGATATATTAAATAGCAAGTGACAGAATGGTTGCCATGGTTAAGGACTGCACCCTTTTTATATTGAGTGGTAAATAGTTAAATATCTGTATATACTCCAACAAGTGGACAGAGCAGAAAGAAATCAGCCACATAAATGTAGGTTTCTTTCTCCTCATTTTAACTTGATTCTATAACCCTCTTTTCCTCTCTTTAGTGCTGTTATCCTCCGCCCCTCTTTTGAAGAGGAAAGTGAGGGTTATTTTTGCCTCTAAAAAGAAAAATGATCAAGTGAAGATTGCAGGCTATCTGTAAACCCAGACTACAGCTGGATGTGAGAAGCTCTCAGTATTTTGCACACATTTGGTTCATTAGTAGAGGAATGTTATTTCAGACGGTCATTATGTTTTACAGGTTTTATTATCTGCCCCCCATAAATATTATACCAAAGTAACAGACAAAAGTCTTTAGAATCAAATCAAAACAATTCTGCTTATGGGTGCAACAGCATTAAAATATATATCTTCAGAAGAAGATATAATCTATGAATTTTATGGTCAACCAAGGCAACTTGTCAAGCAAAGTGAATAATTCAGTTATTGGAATAAATAACTCCTATAAAGGAGACCTTCCACATTTGATTGTAAAATACTATTAGAGAATTTCTTGTCTTGCCTTTCAGCAGTGCTGACACACAGATGATAAACTGGAAATAACATTACCTTCATGCAAGTTATAAATTCTTAGGAACTCAAGTCATTTATTTATTTAGATGGTGATATTGGAATTTAGTTGCCTCATTTCAGACACATTAAAGTTGTTTGGAGTCATTCAAAGCCGAATATTGCACTTAAATGATTTAAAATAATTTCACAAATTAAGTGTAAAGGGAAGTATCCCATTTTCAGAACAGTCTATCAATAAATTATTCTTTTTTAACAAATATTTACAGTCCTATGGGATATATAGACTCTCACATTTGATAACATTTTCTGAAGATGAATTAATGATAGGATACATCACTCATACTAAGTACTGAGTCTTCAAATTGCTTCAGTTTCACAAAATGACCCATGCAATTGCAATTTGCCAGGGTCTTTTTTTTTTTTCATGTATATATCATAGAAAACAAATTACTTTTTTGCTAAATGGTGATTTCCTTTACCTTAGACAATATTTACATTATTCATTTTTTTTTCAATAATATCTGCTTCCCTATAGATGTGGAAACATTTTTGCAATGCCCTGCCTCTACAGCCAGATTGATTTGTGGAGAATGACTTGGCAAGTCAAAGGAGGGGAAGACTCTTTTTAAACCTGTCATGGATATTTCTATGTCTTCTGTGGTATTTGAATTGTGTGTCCTTTCTGACAAAAAGGCCATTGCCTGCTGTGAAATAGATCAATGGGTGATATTGTGCAGTGATTGCTATTTGTTTAAGAGAAATCTTACTGACTGACCCACTTCCTGTAATGCATAAAAAGTAAATGACAGAAGTAATATTTTTGCTCTTGTTTCACTTTCATTCATCCTATTTGATCAGCACTGAACAAAACTGACATCTCATCAAACCCAGAAGTGTATTTCTGCACCAGGTTCATCAGAGGGTGGCATTTAAAACACAGACATTGCAGGAACAAATGTATTTGCTAGCTCTGTCCATCAACGTAAACCTGACCTTTATCCTGTAGATTTATTGACACCATGCTGCTTTGTATCATATTTTATTACTATGTGGAAAGCCTGGAAGGTCCTCCCTGTAAAACCACTCCTGATTTTGATCCGAATTTTTTTGCATCTGTAATAGGTTCATCTAAAAAGTGAGAAAATTTTAATATGTCTTAATCTTACATCAACCAAGATGACTTAACTGCACTTTTGAAAAATGCTTCCATGTTGGTCTGTGTTTTGGTGACACCAGCTCCTTGGGACACCAGGCAAGGAGAGCAGCATCACTGAAGGGTATTTTCCTACAGTCCTTTTCACCACCCCACAAAGCCAACATGTTAGTAATCATGTTCCAGAAAAGAAGAACCTATAACATAACATACTGTCTTGTGATTAGGATTTAAAGGTTTAAAATAGTTAAATGAACCCCCTGTACAAAATGCAATCTAGGCTCTAACAGCTACATTCCTAAAGTAATAATGAATTTACCTTGTTGTGATGCAGTATCCTGCCACTTTGCTCCTACAGTCACCTAGGAGACATATAAGCCCCTCAATAAACAGAGTTTTCTAAAATCCTTTGGATTGATACATTACCAGTTTAACTATACCAGGTATACAGATAACAGTTTTACCTATTTTAACTAAATATTTTGTTCTGCGTGGGGAAATTTTGATGAAAACAAAAATTAACAAAGCGAATTTGAATCATGATTAAAAACCACATATTTCCAAGTAATTGGCAAAATAATGGTTTGTGTTTCTTCAGTATGTTCGTTTCCTAAATCCCCTGGAAGCTTTCCAACAAGCCAGAACACTGAAGCACCATGCTGGTGAGCCCTATGTGAATCACATCTGTCTTGTTGTTTTCAGCCTTCTAGGCTTGAACATACTGAAAGAGTCAATGCTTGGCAGTAAAGCACAGAGGCTATTTTCTTTAAAGAAAGAAAAAAATCTATTATTCTTGTGCTGAACTCTGAGATCCTAATATTTACCCTCGTCTAAATAATGTGCAATTGAGCACTAACAAACCAACTCCAGATTTCCTTCAAAACCATTGTTTCCTTTCTTAAAATAGAAGTGGAAAGCAAATGAAAATCATGTTTTCCTTCATGCATTAATTGAGGATAAAAGATTAGAGATCAGTCCTTGAAGTCAAGAGATAAACATGGGAAGGGTAGCATAAAAGGGGGATTTCCACTTGTCTGCTAAGTCTCTGAATCTGCACACATTTGACATCTGTATCTAGGTAGTTGCCTGAAATCGCTTTACAGGCAATGGAAAGAAATGGGCATGTCTAGAGAGCAATTTCTCTGACGTACAATAACATCTTTATTTGGGATACAGTAAACCAATGCACCCCTAAAGTAAGTGCCTTGTGAGCTTCAGGTAAAGCCAAAGGTCACGCACACTGATTTCAGTGAAGGTCTGAACTTGCATTTTTTCTGTTTGAGCGAATTTTTTGAGATTTAAAACAGCTTTTCCAAGCAGAAATTTAAAATAAACAACACCACAAAGTCAGAAGAAGGAAAGTACAGATTTTTTACACACACAAAAAAGTCAGTTTCTCATTCACAAGATTTAGATGTCTCTAAAAAATATAAGCATAAATTTCAGTATATACAATTAAGATGTACTGTATTTAGTTACAGAATATTACAGAACACATAGATATTCACAGAATAGCTCAAGTTGGAAGGGACCCACCAAGATCTTTGACGTTCAACTCCTGTACCCCCACAGGACTCCCCAGCAATACCCAGCCTGTGCCTGAGAGCGTTGTCCAAATGCTTCCTGAGCTCTGTCAGGTTTGGTGCTGTGCCCACTGCCCTGGGGAGCCTGTTCAGTGCCCAACCTGGTGAGGAACCTTTTCCTGACATCCAACCTAAACCTCATTGAGAGGGTTTCATGCCTTCCCTGGGTCCTGTCACTGCTCACAGAGCAGAGATCAGTGCCTGCCCCTCCTGTTCCCCTCACATTGTAACTGCACTGAGGTGTCCCCTCACGTTATCTGCAGTCATAGGTTGGAGACAGAATCACAACTCAAGTTACTGATGATCATGAGACAAACAGTGAGTTTTATTGTTCAGAACCCTCTTATATAGGGGGTTCAAATTTTCCAGGCTTGGACAGCTGACTGGCAGGAGTTTTGACATCACCCCTCTCCTTATGTCTGCATTCTGGATTGAATATGATTGGCAGGGGTCCCTGTTTAAGTTCAAATCTATCCTATCATTGCTCACCATGGGAGTTGTGCTACTTCTTTTCTAGAAGGAGCCAGGTTGGCCAAATTTGGTTTATGTTATGGCCAGATTTATCTTGTCCAGCTACAGACCAGCTGTGCTGTGACACCCTCAGTCTCCTCCAGGCTGAACAGACTGAGCGCCCTCAGCTGTTCCTCACATGGCTTCTCCTCATGGCCGCCTTTGGACACTCTCTAACAGCTCAATGTCTTTGTTACCCTGTGACCCCAAAGCTGCCCCAGTGCCAAGCAGAGGGCGACAATCCCTCCCTGGCCTGGCCGGTGCTGCTGGGCCTCAAGCCCCCCTTCACCACAACCCTTTGTGCCAGGTGCTCACACCAGGCGCTCAACCAGCTGAATGTGGGATATTTTGTCCTGAAGGATACTGTACGAGAGCTGCAGTACCAAAAGCTTTACTGAAGTGCCAAAAGATTACATCAACTGGCTTCCCTTCATTAATACTGCAGTGCTTTTCCCTTTTCAGATACTATGGGAAACAGGAGAGGATGCCACCTTCAGAACTAAGATCAATTAATAACATTTAATATTTAACTGGTTTTATGGAAAGAAGACACAAACAGCTCCAGTAATTCATGTAGAGCCCCATCTAGCTGGAATGAGATAGAAGAGTTTCCAGTTTTAAAAATAATATCTATTGATTAGACATAGTTACTTTTGAAATGTTCTGGGAATTTCTCTGTTTTTCAAGAGTGTTTCTGTGGTTTTCTTTCTCAAAAAAGAAACTTCCTAAAATGCTGATCCAGATGATCCATTTATTACCCTAGTTCATTTCTTTGTCGTAACAATGGCAAATGAAGACTCCCATAATACTTCATTAAATTTCAAGGTAAGTACCTTACTCCTGGATTATGTTCTCTGTACCTAATTAGAATGTCTTGTCTGTGAAGCAGCAACTCAACTGATGAACAAAAGTCAGTGTAAAGAAGACAAACTAGATGACTTGACTACTTATCTCCAGATTCATCTGAATTTGTCTTTTGACCTCTTATAGAGAAGCAAGAAAGTTCTAGACATGTAGTATATAAAATTTGATAAACAAGAAGAGATAGATGATGAGAAGATGACAGGAAGGATGCTGACCATCTCTGCTGATCAATGAAACAGGAAAACCAGATACATTTTATAATTCAGAAACCTCATTAGAACAGAAAATAGCTACAGCAGTTGTAATCACATATAAGGAATATGACTTGCAAAAACAGATGCTTTTTCCATCATTTGTATTCTCATCAAAAAATGACTCATTAAACCCTTCTCTTTAGTTTAGTGCCTGATTACCATTACAGGTTTAATATTTGTCACAATTACATTCTACGAGTAAGTTCAAGCCCATTTTCATGTGAAATGCTTATAGATGTTCAGCCAATTAAACACGAGCGTGAGCACATGACCATGAGCTCATCACATAAAACTTATTAAGTAGTGAAGTTAGTTCAAGTGATAATGATACTGCCTGTTGGGACTTGCTGGGGAATCCCTGAAATGGATGTTTTAATTATGTTATGAATATACTATCTAGAGATCACTGTCTACTGGAAGAAGCCCAGCAAGCCTATACAAGCTGTTCACACTAGTTTGTCTAAGGATCCAGCAAAAACATGAGCAACTTTCACCCAATATAATGTTCAAATTATTTGCCTGCACCAATCTTCCCTACAGTTAATATGCAGCTTCTAGAACCTTCTTTGTTAGTAGAAATGTCATTTGCTTAGGCAAAACTTTCATCCTGACAAATGTTCAGTTTTTAGCATTGGAGTATTTCAGGTTTTGATTAAAATGAAAAAGCCACTGTACAGTGTGTTTTCCTGCTCAGATCTCTGTGGCCTCTCCCAACAACGGAGCAGGTTTTTAATGCTTTGTGGCACTGCCCACAGAGGTAACTGGCAAACAGCAAAAAGTGGTTGAGGCACAAGCAGCTTGAGAACAATTTTAAAAAAGGGGGAATGTGCTTAGGGGCAGATGAAGATATCTGAAATAATTTAATTTACAATCCCCCATATCTTCATAGAACTTTAGCTCTGGCTTACGGTAGCAATTATGAAAATCTTTAACAATCACCTTTAATTTTATGAAGACAAAACCCAACCAACATGAAAAGAGAAGTCTTTTGCAGACAACCTTGTACAGACACTGATTTTTACTGTCTGGATAACATAATTTTCTGCAATAACCATAAATATTTTACTGAGGATAAAGCTGGATTTAACAATGATAACATTTAACACGGACTTTAATCAGTCGGCCTTAATGCTAGTATTTAAGAAAGTTGTATTCAATTGTCTGTTATACTGCTTTTTTTTAACATATTGCATTTGAGGTATGCTCTGCAAGCAGCCTGACAATTATTCCTTGGTTTGGGATCAAAAGTCAAAGATTTGCAGATGCTATTTTATGTCCTGGCTCAATTAGCAGGGAAGGGTTGTGAGGAGCAGTTTTATCCTGGTCCTGATAAATCACCTGACTAAGCACACTTTTTGTACTGGCTGCAGATGTTTACCTGACTCACAGATTCATGAAATCTGACAGCTATGACTTTGAGGTCTCCATGTATACACCTAATGTATGCAAATATAATTAATATATTAAATATAAGCCATGCTGGGGCAGTAATTACTAAATTGCTTTATGTTTGCAGATATAACGCCAATAATATTTATACGACTCCCTCAGACTTGTTTTCTACACACTATGGGAAGTTATTCTCTAAAATTAGGCAACATTTATAATAATAATAATAACAATAATAATATCATCAAAAAGGAAATTGGTTCTTTCTTACTGAAGGACAGAATCAGAAAATGGGTGAGGTTGGAAAATATCACTGGAGGTCCTCTGGTCCAAGCTCCTTGCTTGGGCAGGGTGCTGTAGAGCATGTTAGTCAGGACTGTGTCTGGTTGGCTTTTGAACATCTGCAAGGAAGGGGACTCCACAAGATCCCTGGGCAGCCTGCAAAGGTCATTTTGCAAATCTCTTGATTTACACATGACAATTTACTGTGACAGGGAGGTGGGATCCCTCCACATGTGTGTGATGCAGAAGCTGCTTGCCTTAAGTTGCAGAACTTGTCCTCAAACAGGAGAGGGCTTCAAGGACAATTCACCATGGAGAACAAACACACAAGCAGACTAGCAAGTGTCAAAGATAAAAGCACATTCTTACCTCAAGAATGCTGGCAATCTAGTATGGTTTTGGTCACTTATCTTGACTAAACCAGGCTCTCTTTCACAGAAAACCACAGTTCTGAGACAAACAGCAGCATTGATAACTAGAAGGTAGAACAAGAGAAAAAGAAAAATCACTGATGGTAGGAAATAATAATACCCTCAACAAAGCAGTATGTGTGCTGTAAATAAGAGCAGCACTTCTCACAGAAAGCCATTTCAGTATCCGCTGCCTGGAAATGATGTGGACCTGGTTCCCTGGAGACACTGGATCAGGCAGAAATAACCAAGCAGTTAAGAGGATATTTAACCTACAAAGCAGGCCAACTTTTACATTTTGAAAATCCCCAGCCTGATCCAACCATTGTAACACAAGTTAATTGAAAAGATCAAATTTTGAAAAATCCACTTTAATTCGAGAATTAAGGATAGAAACAGTGCATACTTTAATACCACATACTATTCAAAAGTACGGCAGTGCAGTGTAGGAAAACTATATCCAGCAGTTTAAAAATGCTGTATCTCTGCATCTTCTATTATTGGAGCAGTTTTCTCTTTTCTTAACTAGGCTAAGGGATCAATGATAGGTATCCTTAAGTGTCTTAAGCCCAAACATCCCAAGGAAGGGAGAAAAACCTATTTAATGCGTCTCAAGGGGTAGGAATAATAGGATGCAACAGAGCAAAGGCTGGATTTGGAAAGGAAATACTGATAATTAGGTGTATCTGGCCATGTAATAGTCTTCTAAGCATCCTTGTGAAAAGCTGTCATTCAGGGTATTTTAAAACAGATTAAACACCTGGAAATTTTCTGTAAAGAACATTTCTGTATTGACATAGGAACAGACAAGGTAATGATGCAAGTAAACTTTGTTTATTTAGAACTTTTTTAATTCTATGATATCTAGATTTTATCTGCTGGGAAATGATGGTTTTCTTCTTTTTTGCAGTTGTTGCATTGTTTTCCTGTCACTTCCATCCTTCCTTCAATTTCATTCTGACATGTTTCACTTCATTGGAAGACACAACACTTTTATAGTTTTCAGGAGTTTAAAAGATATATGTACAAAAACTCCAAGTTAGCCTATTTGGAAATTCATTCAACAACTGAGCAGAATGAGTTGCTTATCTGTAATTTTTTTTTCCTCTAAATAGCACATTCACTTTACTTTAGCTAATTGGTATTGTCCTGCTAGACTGCATGAATTTATAAACTGAAGAGGCTGTCACAAGGAAAGGAATCTGTAAAGAAAATTTATTAAAAAAGAAAGATATATTTCAAAGAGGAAAGATAAAGGAAACTGCTCATCTGGAATTGTCTGCTTTTGTCTCCATGTCCTGCCCCAGAGACTCATAAATACTCTTACTAACATTGTACTAAAATGTTCCAAAAAACAAAAATCACTTCTACCAGCATTCCTTGTAAAAAGCTGCTAATATCTCAACAAATAAAAAGTCTATCGCTATTTTGTACAAGAGCCTCTAAAGTCATGATTGCAACCAATATTAATGGCAAAGTGTTCCAAAGCCAGAGAGGAAATTAACATCAGTATTAAACATTTGATAGTTATAACACAATTAGCTGTAATTTAAAGAAAAGGTATTCCAGAGGAAAACATGAGGAAGCACAAAGAACACATTCTTATGATCTGAATTTTTTTTTCTTCCTTAGCCAAAGGGCAAAGAAATTTTCCATGTTTTAGCCAGACCAGAGTTTCACTTTGGGACACTAATCCTTGTTTTTATTTACATAAATTACATACTTGGATATATCCAAACTATGCCCTACCATTCTGTAAGTTCAATTTACAGTCACACTTTCTAAAAATAGACACAAAATATGCAAATATATGCATATGCAAATTTTTATCAAATAGAAAAAAAGAAAACCTAATTAAAAAGCAAAGTTGAGCATGACCAAATTTTAAAATAAAGGCTTACATGCAGGTGCACTCACAGCATAAACCTAAATTGTCGGCTTTAATCTGCACAGTGGCACGTGCAAAGTGCATATTTCTATGTGGAAATGGCCATGCACAAATTTAGAAGTAGTATTTAGGAACAGTTGTAAAAGCTCTGTGTCATTTTTAATTGCCTAATGCAGGTTCTTATGCACAAATAGTTGTGGAAGACAGATTCCCAGCTAAGGATAGCAGCATCAATTCACCAGCAGGATGGCTAAGTCTAAAGAGAAACTGAAGGTATGTATAATATTTAGTTTGAAAGATGAAAATCTGTCACAACAGACACAAACAGAAGAGACGCAGGCTCCTTTAGAAAGTGGTCAGTGGGTTCTCCTCTATTGTGGGATGAGCTCCTCTTTATACAGAATGTCAGAGGCCAATTTGATTGGTAACACAAAGGTAAACTTTTCAATCAATTGGTCATCCCAGAGGGACATCAGAAGAAGGTCCCTTCTATAAGAAAGAATGTAAACATCCTTATATTTACAAAACATTGTTCTTCTGAAGAACATCTGGGAAAGAACCCTTCCAAGATGAAAACATCCCAGGCATGAAACTCAAGACTACAAAAATCCTCTAGATGAATATGTTTATTGAAATTAAACTGTAAAGTTCAGCAATCTAGACTTATTGTGAATGTTTTTGAGTCTAATTTGACTTACTCTTACCTAGCAAGTGCAAATCATACAGAATAAAACACAACCTGGAATCTTTTTTTTTTTCCCCTTTTAAGAAACATTTGCTTTTTTGGTGTGACAGATTGAAATATTGCAAATTGAATATAAAATGTAGAAGAAAGGTATATAGGAAGAACAAAAGCACAGCAAGATTCAGTGACTTATTTACTCAATGTCACAGAGTAGGTCAGCTTCAAAGAAATCATGAAGGTCCCTCTATCCAGCCACTTGTACATCAATTTCTCTGTATTGCAAATCAGTTTTACATCCCAAAATTCCAATCCAAAAGCTATGGAGTTAAATCAAGCTGATACATCACATCCCTCTGGGATGCTTTAGCTTAGGCTTACCCCTAACACCACGAGGGTGCTCCTGGACTGGGCAGACTGAGAGCAGCACCTCTACTTGGAGCTGGCAAAGAGGACACATGGATGGCTGAGAAATGTTACTTCATAGGCAGAGAAATGCTGCTGCAGCTGGAAGAACAAGTTAATCTGTGTTTAATCTGTACAAATTAATCTATGTTTGGGATAAATTCTATCTGCATTGAGAGAGAGAAGGCCCGGTCAAGAGCAGTGAAGTGTCCAGCACCCCCTGACAAAGAGCAGGGGCTGCCCAGAGCAGAGGTGATGCTGTCCTGTCCTGCACTGAAGGGGTCACTGACCCATCCAGCCTCACCTCACCCACAGGAAAACCCTCCTGACCCATGACTACACTCAGCAAAAATTATTCATTACCACTGTCCAGCATGAGGGAAATCCAGTAAATTAGCATAGGGAAGAGAAAGGAAACTCTCACACATAGGTAATTTCCTGATCCCTAATCATTTAGGGACTTTTAAACTATCTACTTCAGAAAAAAAAGAAAATGATTTTCCATTAGGAGGGTGAAACGGATAATGAAAAATACAAAATTACAGCAGAGACCCCAACCCTTCAAGAATAAACAAAGCTATGTAAACACCACTAAATCACTATTTTGGGGCTGGTTGTAAAACATGTGTTTCTCTTACAAAAGCACATAATTTAATAAAATAGCACAAGAAAATCTCCTGGAACACAGTGTGTGTTGCTAAATCAGAACAAGGGATTATCTGCTGCCATGCTATTTGATTAAGCATTAACAAGGAAAAACAGCTTTCCAGTGCCCGGTGATAGAGATTATTCCAAATAGAAGCTACCATAAAAGGACAAAAGCCCAACAAAACCCTTATTGACCAGTTTCAGTCAAGCAGTTTAATCCAAAAGATGCAGGGGAGCAAACAGTAAGAAAACATAAATTTCTAAGATGTAGAATACTTCAACAGCTCTTGAACAAACTAAATTCCTATAATATTACATATTTTATTAATATTATACTGGAGAAAAGTAGATGCTGGACTTTAAAGAACCTAACACAAAAATACTGATACCTAGAAAATATTTCCAGGAAATCTCTACTGTTAGATACACACACACAGAGACACACACACACACACACACACACACACAAAAAAAAAAAAAAAAAAAAAAAAAAAAAAAAAAAAAAAAGTGAATTAAATGATCACAATCCAATCTTTGAAGTCCCTCGACAAATGTAAACTTCAGTGAATACAATTCATTAAAACCTAATTACAAAAAAATCAATAGTGCAATTTAGCCCAACCCAAAACTTATTGTAATGCACTGAACATTTGGAAACTCAGGTCTTTATGAACAGGGCTGAAGTGACATTTTATATTACATTGCAGAGTGTCTCTGTAAAGCAATTAGCACAGGCTGCCTGCCTTTACTCAGAAAGTATGTTACAATAAGTAGCTCTTGTAATAGTGCATCTGCAAACATCCACTCTCAAGGATGCAGTGAAAAAGGAAATGACACTACTAACAATAGTCTTATAAATCCAATTTAAAAGAAAAATCAACTATTCATACCCCAAATACTCTTCAGAGTTCACTATTTTTATTGCTGTTTGGGGAATTAAATGGACACATTTTGCTTTTAATTATATACCAGGAAATCCACTGACAAAGGTATAGTCTGGCCTATGGTCACTTCTTTTCAGCGAAATTGGACAGAATTTGTTCAGAGTGACAGTAATCAGCTTTTATTATAATTATTTTAATATTTAAATTTTATAATACTTTCAAAACGTTTCAAATGTCCTAAAATGTTAATAAACCACTACTATCGCATTAAAAAAATATATATTATTGAATAGTATAGAAAGACAATTTTGCATCACAGATTGCTCTAGAGGGCTCTGAAACCACACATTATGACCAGTCTCTCCTTATGTTTGAGTTTACAATTTTGATCCCTATGTTCTCTCAGACTAAAAGAAATGATGCCACATCACCTCTGAGAACATTAAAGCCACATGAACACTTGTAAGGACCAGCTTCTTGTCAACGTTTTGCCTAGGCTGATCTTTATTTCAATTATTGTGATTACAATGTGCTTGGGTAATACACACAGAGGCCACACAGCCACCAAGCAGAACACAAGCAAAGTGAAAATTGAAATAAATTAGCAAAGTCACACTGTTTTCTTCAGGACAATCTTCTCAGGGCCCCATCAATAATTTTCATCTGCTTCACTTTATCTTCCAATAGTTTGTGGGTTTTTTAAAGACCCCCAAGTTCTCCTCAGACAATCAAGGCTGCTCACCTCACACATTCTATCATATCCTATTTGTTCTAGGCCAGGAGAAGAAAACTCCAGAAGAAGGTGGCACTGTACTGGAGGTGAGGGGTACCAGGCACAGACCTCACATATTCTGGCACAGCCGTGAGGTCATTCCAGCAGAGGCTGTACCAGATGTCTGATATTTATGTACCTTTATATTACACTTAACTACCCTAAGAGATCACACATACACAAACCCCAATAAAACACCACAGACTGCCACCAAAGCTACAGCATCCTTCCATAAACTTTAGCTACTTTATATCATAAGCATGCTTCAATATCTAGTGAGAGCTGAGGGCTTAAAGAACCTCTAATAAGGAGAAATGAGGATTTAAAAATGATGCATGGTGACAATGTGCTAAAAAGGTATAAAACATTTCCTGTTTCTGGCTATAATTGCAATGAAAATAACATATAAACTAATAAGCTATAACATTTGGAAGAAGCAACTTACAAGGGCAGAGATAACAAAAACACTATTAAAAAAGAACCCAATAATGTTGCTAATACTTCACAGAAGAAGGTCGAGTCCTTCAATAATTCTGGATAAGTACTCACCAAGAGTTTTCACAGCAACATATTGGCTACAGCAGTAGAAGCACAGTGTTAAACTTTGAGTCAGAAGATATATTTTAGTGGGACTCCATCACTGCTCAAGGAGGGTGTTATAACAAGCTAAATTTGTGTTTGGTAGCAAAGATAGAAATGCCATATACCTAGGTAAAATGGAATTGAGAAAAATTCTTTCTCCTCACAAAGTTCCACAGGCAGTATGACTTCTGTTTGGATTAAATAAATACTGAGCTGAAGGACTGAGTCTGTCCATAGGCTAACAAGTTCATACATGTCAGCACAAATTCATTTGAACTCTTCTCATAAGATTTTGGGTGCTTTCATTAACTTTTCGCTACCCTGAGGGCCACCTGAACTGCATACAGAAAATAGCCAGACTAAGGGGTATCAGTGACCTTCCACTTCCAAACAGATTGCTTATTCACATAACTACATCAGACTTCAACACTTACACTACAAAATTAATCACAGAAAACAATGGACTCAAAATCAAATAACTGAAACTAATCAGGCAGAATGAAAAGAATAAGCTAATTAGATTTTCCACATAATTTTTGTTTCTGAAGAATATAAATATAGTAATATACACTATATGTTTATTATACATTTATACAGAACTCACCCATCTGAGGTGCAAGTAGGGTCAAGACATTAGCACTTGAATAAAAATATCAGCAGTTCCTCTGAGTGTATCCTTTGATAAAACAATAAACTCTTCAATCTATCAGGAAGGCTCTGCAAAGTCTTTAAAAGAGTTTTGAAATGTCAAGGTTACATTGCAGAGGCTGAAGAATCCTGACTTAATAAGAGCAGGATTTATTTGTTTTTAACAAAACATTAATAAAACACCTATTTAGAGACCATCTGATGTTTTTAAATGAGTTATTATAGAATAAAAGTTAATACTGCAAATAGAATTTCAGCCCAGAGCATATCCTTAAAGGATGATTCCAAGGATGAGCCACAAAATACAGCAGAAAATTGCTCATGTTGCCAAAGGGAACTTGGTAAGAATATGCTTCTCCTGAGAAGCCCTTTGGCCACAAGAGACTTCAGCAGTGAACATTTTTTGTTTGGCTGTGTCCGGGCGTGCCTGTACCAATGGAACAGGCAGAACCAGCCCCTCTGCCCTGCTCCCCTGCACCCATTCAGTTCTTCAGAATAACCAACAGCTGGCAGGTGTCCAGAAGCTGCTGGGGTAAATAAGTGCCAGCATGTAAGTCCATAAACTTCCACAGCTCGCAGTCACTGGAAATCAGGAAATGGAAGCTGATAAATCCAAAGGGCAATATTAGAAGCAGATCTTTAACACTGAGTGGTGGGTTTTGTCCAAACATAAATAATTTACAAGTTTAGGACCTGTAATTATTTCCCTTCCACTGCCACCCAGCCAACACTTCATTCTTTGCCCTTCTGCTTTCTCTTGCACAGCAACTCATCAGCTCTGTGCATTTTTTTGTGACCCAAGAACCTGTAAAGAAAGAAAAACCTACTCCTGAGTGTGGCAACATCACAAAATTGCTCCCAGTTGGACAGCTCCCTGCTCAGCCAAAGAGATGTTATGGATCACCTTCTTCAGTCCTGTTTGTGCACTGTGTTTATGCACACTGCATACCCAAAATACTTTCTGCATTGTGCTTTTTACACATGGCCAAAACAGAGGGCAAAACTGGTGGCACACAATAGTAAAGAGCCCCTAAAAGAGACAGACAGACAGGGGGATCCACTCCAAGCAGCTCACTAAGCCTTGCAGGCACACACGGCCTGGGACAATGATTCAGAAAAATAAATCAAAGGAAAGACAGTCACTAAGGTTTCAGAGGGGAAAAAAAGGCTTCTAAAGAAGGATTTGGAAACAAACAAAGAAGAACAGCTTAGCAGTACAGAAAAAAAATGGTGGTTTTTCCAGTTTTCAATCTAAATAAAAATAATTCATGTTCTAAGGAGACTTAAATTTAGAGGGACTTGGTTTTATTATGTTGGTATTAAATATGTTAAATCTGTTTAATTTCACATTGCAGAGTTATGTGAAAACATTTTGTATTTCCCATATGTGAGCAGTGCTTGAAATGTTTGGGCACATAATGTATTAGTTATGGTTTAAAAACAAAATATTTTGAAAGGAGAAGAAAAACTATAGAATAATCAGAAGTCATGTGACACACAGGGGGCCCAAAGAATACAGCTCATGACACCTCCAGCTAATGCAATATGATATAAACCACAAACATTATCAGACAACATAAAGCACTACAAAGCCACCAAAACCCTAAATAGTCCTAATCACAGCTTCCCCTAGAGAAGTGATGCAATATTTGTGTGTTTCTATAATTTGAAGATTTTTTTTTTTTCTTTTTGGTTAAAATGTGGAAGTCCTTGCCAATCTGACTGCAAGTCAACTCATTTGAAATAATGTTTAATTAAACAAGATTAATTGTGCTTTCCAAGCCAGGTATTTTATGTGTGCTGTGGTAACTATATGATTATCAAACCTCCTGCTTCTGAGGACAAAATGTATTTTCACAAAGGTCAGCTTCTGTTATGAATATATTTTAATTGATTATCATTTCGAGGATAAAAAATATCCCATTTTTAAAGACCTGTTAAGAACTACTGTTAACTGCATTTGCCCCTTTCTCATGCAGAAAATATTTGCTATATTTATTTTAATTGACACAAATTTTTTCTTCTTCAGTGAATTTGCTTGAACTGTTTAGCTCAGCTTTGAGGCATGGTCCTACCTCTGATTCTGCCGGGGCTGCAGTCTCACCTTAAACTGCATTCTGAATTGGCCATAGTTTGATAAATTCATTTAAACTATAAAGGTTGAGCTAAGGTGGAATGGGGCTATGGTTCAGCCGAGCACCCAAGAACTGAAATATTTAAGTACTTAATATAATTTGGGCCCAAAATGTTATTGCATTCAATATCCTCACTAGATTAAGGGTAATTTCCCTGCTTGTAAATGAGTTACTAATTATTCTTCCATTGCTCCAGAAATATTTCCAAAATCATTATTTTGTTCTGATCATTCTTGTTCTGATAGGCAGCTAGTTTGTCTTTTTCATACACCTATTTATTTCAAAAAGTTAAACTTAGACTGAAGAGCGGGTAGATTCTTAGATACCTATAATTAGCTATCTTAATAATTTCAAATGTAATGATTATTTAACAATATTGTATGAATGCTTTCGCTATTTCTCAAAAACGAAACATGAGGAAGAGTACTCTGAAAGTACGACACAGGGAGCAGTCTAATTTTTTTTAATCAGTGACCAGCTCTCTAGAAGATTATTCTGCAACTAATCATTCTGCTGCCAGCAGCAAAATAAAACAGACTCCCCTGAAGTAAGTTTGTCTTGGTTGGGTTTCAAGATAACAGATTGTGACACAAACCTCCTCAGGTTCATACAGTTGCACTGTTTTGCCTTTTTGCATAAACACTTCTGTTGAAATGTTTATCCATTAAGCATGCAAAGAACAGTTTCATCACAAGCACAAATATCTTTTATATGTTGATGAAGTGAGTGAGTATATATACACTAGAATCTCACAGACAACGATTCCTTGATACCACAAGCAAGGCTCAACTCACAGAGAGCTGAAAGACAATTTTGTGCTTCCATGGAAAAAACTATCACCTAATGCCACTAATATTCATGGTTAATGGGTTTCCTCTTTTAGACTTTGCCTGCAACTTATTGCCTATAATTCTTTATCCTTTAAAACATTATCTCCCTGAAATCTAGAAAGAGTACCATATACATTGGCAAAATTATTCCCGCATCTGTGATTACAAACTCGTTTTAATGTTTTGAGGAACCGACCTATGATCCAGACCATGGAGACAGCACTTTACTGGTCACAACTGATCCCTTCTAAAAGAAATGAACTCTGTGACAGCTGCCTCTGAATGAACTGTGGCACAGGTCCTGATGTTCAAATCCTCACAACAGCCTTTACAAAATGACCTCCCCTATGGCTTGTTCAAGAGCTGTCCAGTTCAGCCAGCTTCTTTAACTGTGAGATGTTTGAACAGAAACAAATAACTAGGACATTTTTTTCCATGCATTGATTTCTTTGTTCCTAAGCATTTCTCTAATCTTCTAAGACAGTAAGTCTGTAGTATCACATTCATAGGGTTTATTCAGAGATGCACTTTCCTATTTCACAAGAGACATTTGGTTCTCCCAGTGTTTTCAGTCCCCACCCCAAAGCAGCAGCACTAATTGTAGGTGTGGGGTCTGCCCCCAGAGCACCTGAGCTCTGAGGAATTTCAATAATGAAATAATTCCTCAGCATTTTAACAATGTTTTCTGCTTAGCCCATGTTCTCACATGAAGGACATCTTCTTTTCTCTTAAAATGTCCTAAAGCATTTCCACTCTCTCGCCAAGATTTGGGAAGTTTATTCCCCACTACATTCCAAGGAGGATGTAGCTCTCCTGTCTGTCCTTGTATTTATGCCGAAGCTGATGTTTGGAAGAACAGATGGGCACTGTCTGAGTGTTCTTGTTTGGGAATCTTATTTCCTTCCCAGAGATGACTTAGCTTTTTAAAAGGAAAATAAGTGAAATGAGAAGTCAAAACAAAGGGCTTGAGCAGAGCAAATGTGTGAAAAGCTCTGAAAAACATCAGGACTAGCTCTAGCCTACATTAAAATCCTATGGAAAAATCATGGAAGTTGACAAAGTGTTGCACTAGCATTTTCATCTTAATCAGAAAAAAAAATCAATCATTTCCTTTGTTCATGTATAATCAAAAATCTAATATACTGTAGCAAATTTCACAATACAGGGATATAAAATAGTTTCTGTCATCTGAAAGGTTTTGAAACTAATTCATGTGCCTACCAGTTTTGGTGTTTCTGTGGAACAGGGACTGACACTCAACATTGGGGAGAAAAGAATCATTTAATGGCTTCAAGACAGACTAAAAAGAAGGTGGTAATTATTCACTGTCACTTTCTGGACCACTGAGAAAAGCAAAATTACCAAAGCCTTTTAATTTCTCTCTAAAATACCCATGTTTGCTAAAAAATGGCCATATAATTTGATTTTATATACATATCAAGTAAATAGAGCCACCTACTAAAACCACAGTACTTAAACAGTCATTTCTTTTCATAATAAATTGTCAATTCTTGAAGATTTTGGAGGTCAACTCTTCCTTGTGGCTCTGTTTGTTTGTTCAGTTTGCAGAAGAGCACAGAATCTGTCTCTAGAATTTAATTAGGCGAATGCAGACATAAATTAACAAGAATTATTTATTCTTGTTCTTTTGAAATCTTGTTTCCCTATTGTTATTCTCAGATAAAGTTAGTCCTACACCTTAAACAAAAGTTGTCCCTTATTTTGCAGTGTTCTGTCAGTGCAGGCTCTACTGACCATAATAAACGTGTGCCCTGTTGCAGAGGCTCAGTTTAGCTGACCGAATATGATGAACAAGACTTTTACCAGATCCAGAGAAAATTCTGTGGGTCTGAACCAAGTAGAGCAGTATTTGACTGACAGGAAATTCATACCATCTGTTTTACATAGGGCTCAGGGCAAGTGAACAGCTTTAAACTACTCTATAGTCTATGATCATAAAAGGGATTTCAAATAATTCTAAGCAGCTAAATTTGATCTGTAAAATTGTCTCCAAAATTGGACAAATGCTTCCAATCCTATTTCTCTAAGCCAAAACTCTGACACTGAAAACACCTAAAGCCAAGATAAAGCTGGATAGTTCAGAACGGGATTCAAGAAAGGATTTTAACAAAATCAGGAGATGCCCAGAGTTCACCAATGGGAAATGCTGAAGAAAGGAAAGAAACATCTGTAATCCCAACATTTATCAGCATCTAGCATGTTTATCTCTCCAGACAAATCCAGAGTCCAGTATCCATTCAGACAGAGAAGCAAGGGTATTATGCTAATCACCTTTCCCTACACAGTGGCTATAGCCCTGCTTGTCTTCCCTAGGAGGAGCTCTCTTGATCTAGGATTTTAAGTGACTGTCACATCTAGGATCACTACTGAGATAATTGTTGTAGATGATGTTCAATTTGCTGAAGTTCTTAATTATTTGATGATAGAACTGAAAAGGAGGATCCAAACAAACCCAGAAAACGAAAGCACAAAACAAACTAGAAGAGAAAATGGCCTTGGTATACATATTTAATGAAACAGTGAAAATATCCTGCACAAAGACTTAGAGAGTTAAATTGAAAATGTGTGTATGATAAATGGATATAATACTGTCTATGTAATGGGTTTCCTATTTAAATTTTGTGAGGATTTAATCAGTTGGGCACAGCTGTGCAGGATGCACCATAAACTACGTTGAAAAATATGTAGACATGTACATTTATCTGCTACAAATTAAGCTCACTTAGAGGTGGTCTTAATGGACCATGTAGCAATCATTACAAGCATAAATTTGCAACTGTCTGTTTCCAGTGAATTTGCTTTGAAAAAAAAATTAATGCTCATCCTTAGTGGAACACAGTAATAAATGGAAGTACCCTTAATCTGTTAAGCACTAATAACCTACCAATTATTCATTATGAACCCCATGCTGTATAATGTATGTCTGTTACAATTTTATTAGCCATCCTTTACTTAACCTGCAAAGGTGTAATTTTTATTCCAACTTACACCCTGTAATTAGATGATGTTTTAAGTGATGTGCCATTAAATTTACAGGATGCTCGGTCTCATTGGTTTATTGTAAAACATCTGTACAGTAGAGCATTGTTACACCTTGTGATCATTTATGACTTTCAGACTTTCTGCTTCTATGAACAACAGCATCATCCACCTTAGAGATCAAAAAGCAGCAGCTTTGTTACAGTGCAACAAAAACAACACAAATTATTTAACATGGAAAATGGATAGCACTGTAATCAAAGTGAATCAGTGACCCAGCTGGAGCTGACTAGAAGGTCACAGCAGTTGTATGCTCTCCTACAGGGACTGTCCCTTGGAATCACCTGTGTGCTCTTCTGGTGTTCAGAGAAGCAAAGGGAAACCAATCACTGAGGGGCCCTTTCTCACCCAGATACTGCAAGGTTGACCAGAACCAAGATTGCCAAACCGCAAAGGAGGAAATCCATGCTTCTCAGCAACTGCTCTGGATTTGCATCTTTTCTGCCCTCCACCAGTCAGAAAAACTGTTTGTTGCTCTGGGAAAGCAGAAGAACCCATCAAGTTTCTCAAATAAACCAAAGAGAGACTTGGAAATAACAAACCGTGAACTCAAGCGAGCAAAAGGGTAAGATTTCATTGCGGAGAAATGCCTCAGTGTCTCAATTCACTGGAGGCAACTTCAAATCCAACATCCTAAAGATTACTTCCTTTCATTATCTGTTTTCAGGAATATTAGGTGAAGAGCATTTTCAGAGGAAAATAAGAAAAGAAAAAAACAAACAACAAAAAAAAAAAAACAACCCAGCAAAGCAAAACTTCTCTTCATTTAGGGGGAGTCAACACAGGTTGTCTAATTCTTTTCTTCATAAAGACTTATTTGCCAGTTCCTTAGCTGATGTAAGAGTTCAAACTGCATGTTTCCAACATGCTCTGCTTTGTCTTTAGCGCATTGGCCAAATATTCCATCCAGCTTTAATCCAAACTGATGAGGACAGGCTGTGACATTTCCTGCTATCACCCTCTCAGAGGCAAGGAGCTGCTAGCTCCCCTGCACTTGCAGTATTGCCCCAG
This sequence comes from Cettia cetti, assembly GCA_013401135.1. Classification (NCBI taxonomy): domain Eukaryota; kingdom Metazoa; phylum Chordata; class Aves; order Passeriformes; family Sylviidae; genus Cettia; species Cettia cetti. The sequence goes on along the minus strand of VZUI01043420.1, from coordinate 124,258 downwards.
CTGACACTCCTGGCAAGAGAATCAATCCGACTGAAACACGAGAGGTGGGGAAGCAGAACGGCAACGCATGAGGCATCTCCTGCAAAGTGCAGGCACAGGGGGTGGTGTGTGCATGGGAAGTGTGATCATTTAAGTATGCACCAGTCAAAATAAAAATGAGGACAAAAAAAGAGAAAACTACATGTGGAAACAAGCCAAAGAAAACTCTTTGATTACATGAGAGGCTAGTATATATGTTGTACATATAATGAATACTTTTTTAAGTTCAGTGCTTGACTCAGACACACTGTCACATCAAATTCTCTATATTGCTCTGAAGAATCCTTGTGCTGAAATGTCAGCTGGTCATATCACCTAAAGGCAAAAAGAAATTGCCCTAACATTATGCATAGCAATTCCACTGCTCCGTGCTCTATAGCACTGTTTTCCAAGAATAGCTGTTTCAAAGGGAAGCTTCTCTTCGGTGTGAGCCAGAGGCAAGTGAATTTTACCCTGAAAGTGGCTACAGGCTTTGTAGAAACATTTAGGAATATTAAATATTCATGTATTTGATTTTGCAAAATTCAGGACAGTAAAGGCATCCACCGGAATAGCTCCAATGTAAATATTTTTACCACTACAACTTGAAGTATGTGCATCATGACAAAGTAAAATGCCACAAAGAACAAATTATTGGAAAATTCCCTTTTTCCTCTTGTAGTTAGCGGAGGTTTATGAATTATTTTGCACCCCCAAATGGCAATGTCCAGGACTCCAGCCTTCCACTGGGAGGACTGTGCCCTGCAATGAACTGTTCTACATCCAAAGTGTTTACAAGTTCAATTTTCTGTGCTCTTCACCTCCCTTCACCACAATCAATTCCACAAAACAATCTGACATTTTTTCAGACCTAGATCTACATCTTACCCTCTATCACTGGTGTAAGCAAACGTTTAAAATAAAATTTCCAGTGAACTGTGCTGCTTTGCACAGCACACAGGGAAGCACGAGGCTGGATGCCGTAGGTGTCACAGAAGAAATGGTGGGATTCTATATTACCATGTGATATACAACAGAACAAACCCAGGAGAAATAAAAAAAGGTACCATAAAATACACCCATGTATTTTGTCTTGCCTTCACCTAAATTATTGTCAGAAATACAGATCTGCTGTAAAAATACCCTGCACTATGTTCTTTTGAATAGCAAAAACATGTTTTATTAAGTGCTTATTTAAAGCACTGGATTAAATCCCCATATCAAGGGGTTCCTTTTCTAGAGGAAGGCATTGCATAAACCCATCATTTCATACTACAGAAAAGCTGATCCTGAACCCATGAAATAATGTCTCTCTAAACATGGGAATGGGATTAAGAATTCTGGATTTGGATTTCTGTTTTGAGTTGAAAGAAGCAAGCAAATATTTCTGTCATAATATGGTATCATTATGTCTACAAATTCTTACATTTATAGATGTAAAGATAATCTAAAGCACCATGACACAGAAGTTTAGAAATTTGTAGACACAGTGAAAAATGAAATCTCATGCATTGTAAGTATCTAATAATTATATATAATACTCTGATGCATGAAAAAAAATTGTACAATTTACAGAGACTTTAAAAATAAATATACTGAATTTTCTTGGCTAAATTAATCTACAGTTTACAGTCAGATAAAGCCTTTAAAATTTGGTAATTAAATATAATAAAAGGAGATAAATATAATTATTTTATTAAGAAGCCTTTCATCTTTTATATATATGAAAGTTTTTCTATATAAACACATATGTAGTAAATTTAAAAATCATAAATAGCTTATTAATTAAAAACTTAGGAATTTGTAAATTGTGTTTCTTTGGTAAAAATACTGGAATGAAATTTTTTAATTAAGGAAATGTAGCCTTTTTGAGCCCTTGCATCCAACTTAAACATCTACATTTCTTATGTTGTCAGAATAGAAATAGTCTTATGATGGCATAGATTGTATCTCACTGGATTAAGAGACCATATGAAATTATATAGTCTGCAACAAGATATAGGAAAATTGGAATTTCATTGCTCAGAGCAGCCCATGGTTTTTCAATATTTATTTCTTTTAAGAGGACAGATACCAAAGTCCCCAAAGACCCCAAAGTACCTGGCATATAAAACTACTAATACTGCTACCTGGCTCTCCAGGAGGAAGCACTACACACTTCCCCAAAGCACATGACTGATGAGCAAAAATTTAAAATTAAATATTTCTGAGACCCAAGGCATTATGTTTTCAACGTGGTTCAAACAGCAGCAATGCTTTGCTTGCAGGGGATGTGCCACACTCTACATTCTCTCTCCCAATGTCTCTTGTCCTGTTTTAATTTTCAAAGTTTTCACTCTCCTTCATCACTTCGTCTCCAAATATACCAGTGCAGTATTTCATACACACACAATATTCTCTTCTCTCCCATTTCATCTGAGCCAAGTTGATGGCTCAGATCATCAACACCAGGATGAACCTTTACCCTCCACCTCTGGAGAGGTGTTTATTCTGGATTTGCTGCTGTCCCATCTCCCTCCATTGCATCCAGCCAGGTAAGAACATTGCCAGCCAGGTTGTTAACTGTCTGCAAAAGACATGCAGACTGATTTTTTATGCTAAGACCCAGCTATTGTTCAATCCCTGTAAGGAAATGTTTTATTTACCATTATTTTCAACAAAATTACTATTTAAAATATAAGATAAATATATATAAAACATGATAACAATTATTCCCTGTGCAATGTAGCAGATTAGGCTGCAGAAGCCAATTGCCCCTGAATCAAGAGTAGCATAGCCAGTATTCAATGTTTGGTTTGAACTGTGTTCTAAACTGTTTGCTTTTAACAGGCAGACCACCAAGTGGAGAACTATAGTCTTCTAAAAATAAAAGCCCTTTCACTATGTATAAAAATTTCCTGTAGGGTATTGTCTACAGTTTTATTGTAGCAATGGAATAGAAAGAACAACTACAGTGATATCATACAGTGTCAAATAAATAAAATTGAAAATTATTCTGTTTCAGTTTTGTATGACTCCATTCAAAGCCATCACCTAACTAGGTAAGTGTGTCAGGGCTATAGTTTGGGAACAAATGCACAGATTCCTGGGACACCATTGAAGACAAAGAATTTGCTTTGGAATATGAAGAAATAAATTAAGACTGGTCTTTTGTAGTGCAGCAAAGGCAGCCTCAGTCCAACAAGGCTCTGGAGTTCTGCTGCCAAACTGTGGCTGAACCACTGCTCCCAGCCATGGACACTGCATGATTATAAGGACACCAGCCAGGCCTTTCTTCTTTATATTTCTTTCTCTCTCTTTTTTTTTTTTTTTCTTTTTCCCTTAATGAAACTTTTACTAAACTCTGTCTGAACTAAGGATCATTCTGGTATAACTTTCAAGCCAAAGTTAACAATGTTCACAAAAGCAGAAATTTGTGTCTGAAAGCGTGGCTACTTTCTGGCCTGAAAAATCCATGGACTGAAAGTCAACCTTGTGAAATCAATTCTTCATTCCAAAAAAACACCCAAAAAAGAATAAAGAAGTCCAGGGTGCACATCACAGTAAGTCTCATGACATTCATAAGGTAATGTATATAGGAAAGTATTACCACACACCCACAAATTTTAGTTTCATTTACAAAGCAACAAAAGTTAAAGAGCTGATTGAGATTCTGTTCCTTGGTACTTCAGGGTTCAGGAAGTTGAACATTTTTTTTAGTTCAGACTGTGTTGATGGTGGCCTTTAAAGCAAAAGAGATTGTACAGGTCAGTGGCTTATTGGGCAGGGCATGCTGCTAAAGGCAAACAGCAATGGGGAATGAGATGATAGGAAGGGAGAAGGGATAGGAAGGTGTAATTCATGCTCAAAGTAGGCTTAGAGACAAGTTGGAGCTGTGTAAATATAATTTTTGGACACAAACTGCCTTCCAGAAACACATTTCTTGGAGGATTTTGTCACCAAAGTCCAGGGAACACTCCAGAGCAATAACACTTCCTCAGATGCTTATTAAGGTCTTACCAGCTATTGTCCATGCCTCCATGTATTCTAAGCTCCCAAAGCAAACAGTGCTTAGCTTCTGCTGCTCTATCTGTTCACAACTGACACTTCATCTGGAGAACCTAAGAGGAAGTGAAACCCAAGAGAGAGGACACAAAACGTAGCATATTGCCACCATCAGATGCTCTCAAAAAGACAAACAGAACCCTGTGTCCACAATCAGGTGTCTGACAGAAGCTGTATTTAAGCTAAATAATCTGAAAGAATAGATTTGATTTCCAAAACAGTTTGTCATTTACACAAAGTGGAACCAGGCAGAGCATTCAGGGAATGTTTCAGAGAAAGTATTGTCAAAACCACCTCTTGTTTCCTAGATTCAAGCCATGGACATGATAAGCAGAGCAGCTCAGCATCTTTCAGAGCAAAGTTGATGTAATGTGATTAAGTTCTTGCCTGGTTAAAAGGGCTGGCAAATGTATTTTAAGTTGCACTCAATTCAAGTGATCATTTTTATTTAATTGAAACAAGGTTAATGATCAGCATTTTCATAGCAGAAGTTCCAGATAAAGAAAGCAGCAATCAGATGTTGAAGCCCCAGTTCTTCAGAATACTGAGAGCTCAGAGCACCAGTTATACTTTCTGTGCCTCTACCTTAAGATGAGATACACACTTGTATTGGAATTGTTCCCTAAACCACCTCCAGCTGGATTTCTTTCATCTGCCTGTTGGTATCCCTAAACACAATTCACAATACTTTAAAAATTGTCAGAACAAAAGGCGGTTTAGTTTTTATATTCTACAGAAGGCCATTAGGACTACCACATCTGTTCACACTTCTGTAGTAAATCAACACAAAACGTTTTTCTTCTCTTTCAGCAGTTTTAATGTTTTCTAACTTAGCTTATGACACACAATTTCTCATGACTTATTTAATTCTTAACTTTTTTTCCTTGTTTTACTAATAATTTGAGATGAATTGTATGAAAATTTTTTCTAAAAATTAGCAAAGTATCAGCACCTTCAACTCCTGGTAAGCTGCTTGCAGCACAAGTCAATAGGCAGCACACCAACAAAGTATTAAAACACAACTACCTCTAGAGTTCCAGGCTTCTTCCCTCCTTCATGGTTACTTACATTTACAACTTGTTTAGTGGATGTGGATTTATGACCAGAGAGGCTGCTCTAACTAAATCTGCAAATGATAAAGACCTGTTGAAGCTGTGGAAAAGCAGAAACACCCAGCAGAGATATACAAAGTCAGCAAAGATGAAGTGAGAATAAAAACAATCTTTGTCTTTCCTTATGTGATCTTAAATAAGTTTCTGTCACAAAAGAATTACTGGCACATTTAGATAACAGAACCAATCCATACTCATGAACTTAATTTGGCCTACTAGTGAGTGGCACTAATAACACTGAATGTAAATATTGAAATGAAGAATTCAAAGACCAGATGGCAAATTTAGTCAGAATTTATCACAGTTTGAAAAGTATGAAAGTCTTTCCTAGATTCTTTGGTTTTCACCCTAAAAAATTCATGTATCAATAGCAAAGACTGGGTTTTCATACAAAATGTTGTTCTAAGACCAACAGCAAGAGAGACAATTGAACAATGACCACGTCTGTTTGCACTTATTTAAATGTTGGTGCTGCTACTAGCATCAGTGCTTAAAAAAACATTGCCTTGTCAGCAATGCTGCAACTGATGGCCCCCATTAAACTAAGCTGATATACAAAACCCAAGATTTGTTCATAAAAAAATCTGAGCACCCTCAAAACTAGTTAAAGTCATGGACAAGCAAAAATAGATGTTTCTGACTATTTCTAAACTGGTGAAAATATCTGTAGGTTCCCAGAAACTGAAACCCCTTTGCCATGCTGGTTAAAACCTCAGGCCTGCACTGTCTGGCCTCAGGGTGGGAGCACTCAGGGAAAGAGGGAAGCTGCTGCCTTTGCTCCCAAGGCCATCCAGGGTGATGCTTATGCATCAAACAATCCAATAAGGTTCAGGCCATGATCAGCCAGGCACCAGGGGGTTTGAAAACAAAACAAAAGCTGTTTGGGTATTTTAACTGCATTAACTAAGTAAAAGATTTATTATTTATAGTCTGTATATAGCTATAGGTTTAGCATGCTGTTAAAAAAATAAAAGCCAAGTTTAATAGGTTTTTGAATCTCATGTTGAACAATTGGTACTGTTGATACACCATCAGTAAATCAGAAATCCTTCTCCTGAGCACCACTGGAATTCAAAATTCAGGATTCTGCTGCTTGGGGGCATAAAAATGCTATACTTTAGGTCAGACAGAGGATATTAATTGTAATTTAACTTTGAACTGAAACAAATGGTGAGTTATGGGAGAAAGCAATTTAAAACAGGATAAAATCATCACTCAGTAGGTCTGAGTGAATTTTCATGAATGCTGATCACAATTTCATGATTACAAATCATTGCAAAGCTTTACACTCCTATAGCAAAGTGAGGAAATACATTCCAAATTATATTGCAGGGAGTTTTTACAAGATATCTAAAATTCTGTGTTCATTTCATCACTTTGAAGAATTTCAATCACCTTTAGGAACTGAATACAACTGAACATTATGCACGCTTGCTTCACTAGCAGATCTGAATGTCTTCTGATTTTAGCTAAAAATTTTCATATGTCTAGGAAAGATTCTTTCCACTGAAAACACACATGAAACTGTGTGATACATACAATATTTTACACTGATTTTTTTCCCACAGGATTATTACACATCTTTTAGACAGAGTTAGTCTAGCCTTCCCACACAAATTATAAGTGAAAGCAAAACAACTGAATGGCCAAAACTTCAGGAGCTCATTGGAAGTCTGACCAGCCTCCAAGTATGCACAAAGCTCTCAAAGTTAGACTATACTTTAAAATAAAAAGAAAAATCCACAAAAATATTTGAACTGTTTTTCCTCCCAGTTATTTCCACATCTGTAACTACACAGAAAAGATGACTGTTAGACAGACAAGTTTCAAGGCGATGGTTATGGAAAACAGGAAGAGAAGTATTTTTCAGTGTTTTGAGGTTAAGTTAACGAGATAAACATCACATAGTAAGGCTAAGTCATACAAATATTAAAATCCTTCTTTGTTTGCAACTCTTCTCAAGCACCAGGTAGTATCACTAAACAAATAGCAGGAAACCAGTGGAGAATTCCCTTCAAAATTTCAGGGTATATGGTGGCAGAACTAAGAATGACAATTTCAATTTTTGTCTTGAAACACAAACACACTTATTAATAAAAATAATGTATTTTTTGTAGTTTAGAACTTTAAAATACATATTTTATTTCTTTATTCAATTACAGTTAAATTAATTTCATAACCTGGTCTTTTATTTTACCTGCTAAAAAAACCAAAATGCAGCACTAACCCAGCATGGGAAGAAACACCCAGCTGGACTCCATTTAGCTGTGTAGTACACAAGCTATTTTAATTTTCCCCTAGTAAGCATCATGTACTAACTTACGTGCAACACTTCGCCCACTAATATCAAGACACCTTGCTAATTTATTACTAAAGATCAACTTCTTTTTCCTTAAATTGCATTTATCTGTGTTACAATCCACTCAGAACCAAACTTTGAGCTGCATTCAGGTAAATCCATAGAGAAATTCTGTGAGATAAAGGCCAAAACGCAGTTCATGATGCACCTATTTTTGAGTTGTAAGCAAAAAAATTAGCAAGGCCAAACAATGAAGCACTGTCAGAGGGGATTTGTTCCTAATACACCCAGTACAAAAATTCTTAAGGTTTTACCTTGGTTTTCTTTCAGAAGTGATTTGGGTTTTTTTGGGTTTTTTGTGGCAGACAGTGAGTATGATGAGATACACTCTGCTCACAGTACAGGATTTCATAGCCTACTGAACAGGCAAGGACATAAACAGATCCCTAAAGTTTAGAGTGTGCACAAGTTTCACAGCACTGGAGATGAAGTCCCAGCAAATTTAATATTTCTTTTATCATAGAATCATTGTGTAGCTTCAGTCAGATCTCTGTTTCTCCATGGCCCATATCCATTGCAGATAAATAATAATCCCCACTTAATCTCAAAACCAGGTAATTAATTAGTTCCTATCAGCTGAGTGCATTGCAAATATTAAACACTACAAAAGCTAGGGGACTTACCCACTGAACAAACATACAAAATTTCAGGGTTTTATTATGAGACAAAATGAGGGGGCAAAACTGCTCTCTTAGAAAAATGGTATCAAGTTCCACAAGAGTGGAATGTGAGATATGCACAAGATTATAGGAGAAATTCCATCTCCCTGTGATAATTCTTCTAGTCCAGATATACATTTACATACATAACTATACATAGATTTGCAGATATTGATATGAGATCTTGAGATGAGGTAAGAAAAGCCAAAACTACTTCAGCAGAGATTCAAACTCTATCTATAATTCATATATTTGTGGAGAATATTTGTTTTCATAACTGCATGACTTCAGGGGAGATTGCAAACTGTCTTTTTTCCCCAGTTTCCAGGGTTTTTTTCATTTGGTAGCATCTCGTTTGTATTATTTATTATAGAAGTCACATACATTCCATCTGGATACTACTACAGAAAAACAAGACCCCCTCAAAATAATGGCAGAGTGCACACAGGCAGAAGTAGCTTTCTATTGAAGAATATGGGGTGGGGGGTTTAAAGGGAGAGAAGAAAGGTCTGTGTGTAAAACAAACAAACAAATATCAAAACCCCAATCCATTATTCCTGTATGTATATTGACCTAAAGAGGCTGGAAGAGGAAAAAATACAACTAGTAGACGAACCTTTGTGCACCCATTATAAAGTAAGCCAATACAGGACTTCTCGTGTCCCTTCTCTTCCTCAGCTCTGACCAGTATGTTTCAACCTTGTGCCTCCCACATATTTAAGTTACAATCTTGACATCTCATTCTCTTTGATGTATGTAGAGCTAGGAACACACATTTAGAGCATAAAGTGACCCATCCTTCAACCTTACCATCTCTTTTTGTCCCCTTCATCTCCACAGTGGCACTAGTTTTTTGTTAGCCTGAAACATGAACTGAAACCTGTGTGGAAGACCACTGCATGTGTAAAGCATTTAATGTATAGCCAATTTATACCTTCTCTCAAAATAGATCTCTATATATTTGTAGAAATCTATTTTGAGAGAAGGTATAAAGGTATGTTTGAGTCCCCCTCATTTTGGGTGCTGAAACACAAATTCTTCTGAATTTACTAATGAGCTTCTATTCCACTCCCAGAGGCCAAAAGGAAAAACCCTCATTTCATCCACACCAAAACCCGCCCACAATTATTTCCATGGCAAGGAGCCGACATGTAGAGGCTACACCCTGCTCGCTCTCCAGAGCTCACAGTGGCACAGCAGAGAGGGAGGCATGGCGAGAGTTCCTCCCTGCTGCCCATGCCAAGGGAAAGCACAGGCTCCTGGCCCAGGAGCAGCCGCCGCGGCCCCGCGCTGGCACCGGGCACGCACTGGCTGCCAGATGGCTCCGAGGGAGCAGCCAGGGATCCTCTCAGCAGCCCAGGCAGGGCCAGCACAGGAGCTGCCCAGCAGCACTCGGAACAGCAGGTATTTCTGTAAAGTACTGTGATGTAATCAGGAACCCCTTAGTTTACAGTCAGTGAAAGCAGAACCTTGAATATCTCTGTTATTTCTATTCTGTTACAAAGGTATGCAATTTTTTGGCTTGGGGACAATATACATTTCAGACTAGATCAGACTAGACTATACTTCAAGGGAAAATGTAAAAATTAGAAGCATAAAGAAGTGGAGCAGCTGACATACATTTTGGCTTAGCTGAACAAAATGGAAAATAAATTCTGATTATCAGAAATCTTTTCTTTGCCCTGAAGTGAAATGGCTCTTTTTAAATTATTACTTTCCTACCTTTATTCTGTAAATTGTATCAATTTGGAATTGAAAAGGTAATTTTGAATTTTAAAATCAAAAGGTCTAAAAAGTAGTGCAAGAAAATTTCAGTATTTGTTTTTTTCTCATTGCAGCTGCAATCTCTTGTAAAGCTCAGTCTGTAGTGAGAAGTAGAGAATTTCATCCCACTGAACTAGCATTCTTTAAAAAATTACTGTTGATAAACTAATTTATTGCACTAATAGATCATTATGTATCTCAAAGTCAGATGATTTAAAATAAGAATAAGCTTTGTTTGGAATACTGCTGTCAGAAACAGGATGGATGTTAGTGTCTCCAACACAACAAATTTAACAGAACCACGGAGACAGTTGCCCGAGATCAAAGGGCGTGATTGCATTCCAGGGGTCTGAATATAAACCATCATTCTCTCATCATCTGCACTGGCCCACAAGGTCTACCAAAACTGAGAGCAAACATCTAAATCTGTCTCAACTCTCTGGCACTTAAGCACAAAAATGGCACAGAACTGTTACTTGGAGACCTGAATGCAGCCCTAACACAAACACAGAGAGGAACCAAAATAACTCATCAGTGGAAACGGTGGCTGATCAAAATCTCTGCAGAGGGAGCCAGCAATGGAGGAGAGTAAAGAAAGGGAGCACTGGGCAAGAGGCAGTCACAGGCAGGAGAGGAAATTTCCAAGGCACAGCTCACACACTCTGCTACTGCTGGGGCCACCTGGGTGTCACCCCCTGGACCCTGCCAGTGAGGAGATGCAAAATTATATTCCTTGCAAGTGATCTGTGCTGTTAGGAAAACTGAGTCTGAAACTGCCACAGTTGAATCGAAATCTAACCTGGAAGAGATGATGGCTACAACACGAAATGGTTCAGGCTTTGTTTCTGAGCTCCTTATGACTAAATTCATGCATGTGTGAGCTTTTAAAAAATGGAGATGTGCAACTGTACAAACTTCATGCTATAACTGCACATGTGGTACATTCTATGGCATTTAAGGCTCACTAAATTCTGAATCTTGTGTCATCTGCCCTTGGCTTAAAATCATTTTCGGCAAGCCTTTTGTCTCTAACTTCCTCTTTAACAGAAGGTGTTTCTGTCAATCTCTTAGCTCCCTTTATTTTCTTTACCACATCAGTTTCACAGCAATACCATCAGACTACAGCTCTAATCCTCCACAGTGTCTCCCTTCATGTTTACTCAGAGGAAAGCAAAAAGAACTGAACAGTTTACAGAAACCCTCTATGACTAAGTAAAAATAAAAATTATTTCAGAACACCTTTTTAAAAAAAATTCACAATTAAATTAAAAGTAAATTTTTCAAGGGTTCAACTCAGTTTTCTAATGCATATAAAACAGTAGCTGTAACAGAAACGTTTTTTTATATGAAGTCTAGGAACTGCAGAAGTTCCTCTGAACTTGCTACAACTACTTGTTGTAGCAAGTTCAGAGGAAACTACCAAGATGATCAGAGAAATGGGTCATCCCTCCTACAAGTAAAATCTGAGCAAATTAAGATTGTTCAACCTGGAAAAGAGAAGGTTTGGGGTGACCTAACTGCAGCTTTTCAGTACCTGAAAGGAATAGGACAGGAAAGATGGAGTGGGACTTTTTAAAGAGCATGGAGTGACAGGACAAGCTGAAATGACTTCCCACTGACTAAGAGGAGGTTTGGATTAGGTGTTAGGTAGAAACCCTTCCCTGTGTGGCTGTTGAGGCCCTGTACAGGTTGCCCAGAGAAGCTGTGGCTGCCTCATCCCTGGCAATGTCCAGGGCCAGGTTGGACAGGGCTGTGAACAACCTGGTCTAGTGGAAGGTGTCCCTGCTCATGGCAGGGGGTCTGGAAACATGATTTTGAGGTCCCTTTCAACAAAAGCCATGCTATAATTCTGTGATTTAGTTTTTCTCTATGCAACACCTCTTTAAGATCACTAAAGAACCAACAGAACAGAATCTGATATATCTTGAGTTGCTGTGACATGAAATGTTTCTTTTTATAAATCAAGAGACTCATCACAATAGCAATATTACACTGCCAAAGAAGTTTCCGTTTAATTTAAAGCATGATCAAAATTCAGACACTTAGTGAAATCAAGAAATATCACATCACTGCTGTCTGCTTTCAATAGCTGTTTGAAGTTATTAGGAGGGAAAAAAAGACACTGTCTTATTACAGGTTGGCAGTACAGATTTTATGACAAATTTCTTCCCTGCTGTAAAGTCTTTATGACTGAAAAGGTACAATGCTTTATAAAATGAAGCATCTTTTTCCATGATAATAACTGTTAAGTTTTTCCTCAGTGCTCATATGCCTCCAGCTTATTTTGTAATGATATAACACCTGCAATGGATTAAATTTGCACTGTAACTGTAGCAGAGAGCATACGAAATGTCACTTCTCATTAGCCTTCATATAAATCTGCCTTTTTTGGTAAGCAGTATAAAAGAAAGACCACTGAACCGCTAGAAACTCAAAGCATATGTTGTTCATGCAAAAAGGACACTCAGCAATATGAATCTTTTCCATGCTGTTCTCTTTCAGGACTGGAAGAATGTTTTTGGAAAGAAAAGGAAATACACAGAAACCCATTACCACCAAGTTGTAGTAGATTTCTATAATTGCTTGCTGACACAGCTGAATAGTCATAAAATATCAGAGAGTAAATGAGTTGATAATGTAAAGCAGTAATTAGGATTTTGTGCATGCTTATGCTATTTACATATTTTAATGCTTTGATATTAACATGTCAACTTTAATAGTATGTAAATGAATTCCCGGGTGTGAAATTTACTCTCCTCAGCATTAGACATGTATTCATTGACAGCAATTGTAAATTTCCTTTCTTGTCTTTTCAGAAAGACTTCCCAGGATCTTATACAAAATGTTTTCCCTGCAATGCCCCGTCCAGGTTGATTAAAGAAGTTTATGGCTCTAATGGATAGAACAACCCCAGCCTCCAGCTCCACAGATCACATTGCTATAGAAACACATACACACAACCTCTTTGTGCCTGAAGTTTCACAAAAAGGTCAATAAAAATAGGTTATTTAACTCCATGGTATCTCTGCCTGACTCTAGGTAGTGCTGATGCTCACTGACAATCTGATGTAACAGTTCAGCTGAGAAGTGTGAAAACAGATCAAAACAGCCATGCCTCAGAAGACAATGGCATACCCCAAAGGTATTTTTAGAAGATTTGGGATTAAACAGATATGCCTTTCAATTTTTTTCCACATTCCATTGTGTTCCTGATCAATCTTCTTTTTCTGTTGAGTACATTTCTGGAAAGTTTTCAACCTTCAGATGAACAACACTTAATTAAAAACATACAGTTGGAAAACAAAGGTATGGTGTGATGAATAAAAAAGTACAGCCTACCATCAGTTATTGCTTTACAGTGCACTGCAATTTAGTTCTGGGTGTACTGCAGAACCTGCATAATACAGCCAGAGTTGCCTGGCAACAAACAGGAACTATATCAGAAAGGAGCAAAGGTGTGAATGAATAAACAGAAGTGACAGGGACATGTGAAAATGCTCAGTAAAACCATGTTCAGTGCTAGAATGTCTAACCAGGCTTTCACAACATCTCAAGGGGAACATTGAGTCTAATCCTCCTCACCATTAAAGTAAGATTTGTGCACATATATTTAAACTGGATCTGACAAAACACACAGAATATGAAATACAGAGAAAAGGCAAATCAATGAATATTTTCTCATCAGTTTAGATACTGAGTACATCCACAGATTGAATACCCAACACTAACCTGATTAGATGAAGTAGAATTGATCAAAAATCCTGGCTCAATTCTAGGTGCTCATCAGGAATCCATTTTGGTGCTAAACTCCTGGACACCCAAGCACTCACACACTGAATTTGAAAAACCATTGATCATTATTTGCAGTCCTTTCCATTCAGGAGCTCCTAGGCTGACACACTGAACTGGTTTGGTACTTTGTAATTTATTTATTTAGTTGCAAGGTTCTTTGGTTATAATCAACAGCCATTTTGACATACAAGGTCCACGATGCACAACTGCACTTCATACTGAAAACTTAGTACTATAAAGAAGTATTTTAGCCATTTTACAGCACCACAATATTTTATTGTGAAATCAACCCTACTCTTATGTGGATACATAATTGGAAGAGAATAGATAGATATAAAAAAATCCTGAAGATCCAAACAATATTGAAATCTCTGAAGAGTGTCTTCAAAAGGGACACATTTCATAGTGAAAAACTTCAAAATTCTTGTTTAATGTATTGAATATACATGGCCAAGCCCTTCATCTGGCATATTTCTGAGAAGCTCCCATCATCCAGGAGAGCCAAGCTACTTAATCACAACTAAGGGTCTTACTGTTTTTCACAAAATGATGCTGAAATACCCAGCTAAATCTAAGTCGACCTTTTCCTTCTCTATAGGTAAGACAATGTGATCAAGCAGAGATTGATTAGTCAGAATTACATTGACGTAATGTTGGGGCAGAAAGTTGCATGAGGTCATCTTCCTGAACAGATGGTCTAGAGATATTGGTTTTAACCAGCACATGGTTGAGTAAATAATGTTTAAGTTTTCTTTGAGAGCCTGGGGAGTGAACCAGATAGAGTTGAGCAAAATACCTGTGCCTCCTGCCCACATCATCTGCTACTCCCAGGGTTTTCATTTCCTGCACTGTTTGTGCTTTATCACACGGCTCACTGGTCGGGCAGTCTGTGCCCTTGGTTCAAAAAGCTTTTATTGGAACATTGAGAGAAATGTGCACTTAGCTCCAATTTGTCATTTCTTTAAAAGCATACGTTGTTCCTTACAGGCAAAATCAGACAACAAGACATAAGTGTGTGGATGAATGACAATTTTTCAGCCATCATAACCAACCTCATATGTAGAAATAAATAATCATAATACAATAAAAATCTACATGATCAGTTCCATGGACAATTTTGTTTCTGTTGAGATTAAATGCACATGTGAACACACAAATTTCTTAATTCTCATGTTTATGTAACAAAGACATGTCTAGTCATATTTGTTTACAATCTCAAAGAGACTGGTCCTTTGTATTATTTGTTTTCTGTATCTTTGTTCAGAGCAAATTAAGAGTGGTTGATAAAAAAGCTCAGAAAATTTCTCTGATACTTTTTAATTCTGTGAATGGCAACAACTCTTTAACCAAAGAGCATCAACATTACTGACTTTTTCAATAACATCTGACTAGTGTGTGTTCTATCACACTTGCTTTTCATACTAAAAATTCTGGGATTGTCATTGTTATAATATTCAAATGGTCATTTGATAATGAAATATGGTATATTAAAGGTAAAAATACAGCACAAGATTCAAAACCAGGGTAATGATTTACAGCCAAGTAAATAATTATGTACAATTAATATAAGCTTGACTAAAAATTAATTTCTATTTTGTTGCATTACATAACAATAGTCTTTTAAAATGACCTTCAAATGCTACTGATTAATGGCTACAATTTCTTATTCTGGGTAAACACTAAAATAAAGTACAGAGGTATAAACAAAAATGCTATAGAAAAATTAAACATACAATAAAACATGCTTGTGCACACAATGATCTGATATGGTAACAATATTTAAAATAAACTGCCTGCCTAAATTACCTGTGTGAAAGGAGCACTCAGATGCGTAGGTCAGCTGCTTATTCAGCTAACTCTTATTAAACATTTCCTGCTCCCTTCACCTTCTCTCTCTAAAACCTGTTGACTGCCAGCAGAGACTCCACATTTCTATTTTTTTGGTGTTTGTAAAAAAAGGCTAAAAAGAAAACAATAAAAGAAAAAAAACACTAACACTGGCATTCTGAATTATTTAATTTAAGCCAACCTTTGAGCTAAAGAAGAGAGCATTCTCATATTCCAAGAACAGAAAAACATTTACAAGCCTGGCAGCAGTGCCTGTACAACTTCTAAAATAACAAATAGGTCTATCCCAAAGAATACAAACCCCATTCTCCAACTACTTCTGTAAAGCAGAAAAAGGTGAAGAAAGGAAGGAAAAAGGGATACAGGTGATGTTTTATGTATCAGCTAGAGAGAGAAGATTCAGCTGAAAAAAAAAAAACCAAAAAAAAAACCCTTCCAAATTTCATCCCATCTTCCTCACAACAGTTCAGGATATCATTGTCTGGGCTGACTGAAGTTCATCACAGAAACTTCCAGCTTCCTCCAATTTTGTCCAGAGGTTTCAATAAAGGGATGAACTTCTTGTTTTGCAATGGTATTTATGGAAAACTTGTGATCAAAAACTCACTTTAATAAACCCACTTATACCACACATAAAACAATGCAGTTTGCAATAACCCACTTTCACTTGGGGCACCAGAAGCTGTAAGGTCATTACTAATATTATTGCAGACAAGTGTTTTTCTCATGTTTTATGACTGTAATGTCATTCCTATTTGACTTCACTGACACTACTCATGGCAGAATTGCTTATGACATAAATATGGAAATACGAAGCTTATTATTGCATAATAGGCTTACAAATCTCATGCATGCATCATTATGCAAACTTGAAGAGTGGAGAAAATGTTGATATCAACGTGTCCATGCAAGAATAAGCTAAACAAATAAAATATAGTCCAATTAGTAGTTTGGTGGGCAAACTTAAATAAAAAGAAATGCTCAAGGGAGGAAAGCATTCTTAAAAGTTATGACAAAAATCTGACAACTCCAGGAAAAGTAAAGATTTTTATTCAGCTGATCCCAAGACACTATAATTCAAGCAGTGATGGATGATATACATACCAAATTCTAAGTTCTCTAAAGCTACATGTCAGATAATTTAATTTGACTGAGATTTAGGAACCTGAGCTTAGCTAGTTTTGTAGTTACCCCAAAAGTTAGCAGAGAGAGGAACAGGGCAAAAGAGAAGAAGAGAAAGACCTCCAGAGTCAAGTATGCTGTTGGAGATCTTTATGCTAAGGTGATGTTAATTAACTTCTGAAAGTACTTACTTCTCTCCCACGACTACAGGCAGAACTTACAGCCTGGATAAATAATGAACTTCTAAGATGTGCTACAACCTAAATCCCAGCCTATATGCTGCAAACATATAACAGAGCAACCCACACATCCTATCTTATCTACAATGGCCAGGCATCTCCTTGCTCAGGCTGGGCAAACCTGTGCCATATCTTCCATATGTCTTTATTTGGTGGAGAAATCTCTTGTAGTTTCTGGTGAACTATATTAACCCAGGCAACAGTGGAGTGGTAGATAAATTTAAACCTCTGTAGAAAGAAGTTGAATTTTGAAATTGAGGGGAACCCAATCCATCCAACTCCCACCAGGCTGATGCCAATTCCAGCAATAGATGCCCAGACCCTGGAAAAGGATTGCAGATCAACAGGAGAGCATGTGAAGAGGAACTCCAGCCAGTAGGTCAGCTTCATCAGGGGTCCAATTTAAATGACTGTGCAAATGCACGTGGCACAAGGAATAAACAAGAGGAGCCAGAGACACAAAACACCTGCAGGGCAGGGATCTTACTGGCATCCCAGAGCCAACTACACCAAGCTGTGCAGTGCAGGTGGCACTCTGGAGGGCAGGGATGTCAGCCAGGGGTCTGAGAGCCTTGAGAGGAGCACCTGGGAGAACCTCATGCAATTCAATAAGGTCAGGGTCCTGCACCTGGGATCAGGCAACACCAAGCTACAGGTACAGGCAGGGCAGAGGAAGGATTGGGAGCAGTCCTGAGGAGGAAGAGTTGGAAATGTTGGAATACAAAAAGCTCAGCAGAACCTGGCAACATGTGCCTGCACTCCAGAAATCATTACTTTTCTTTCTCTTGGCTGGCTGGCACAATTGATGCATTAAACTCCTTGCCTAGAAACCAGAGTTTGTCTTGTCCAAAATTGCTTTAACACTGAAAAGCTGCACCAGACTACATTCTCTACAACCTGTTGTGTCTTTTAATTCCATCAGCTAGAGCAATGCCAATGCTGAAAGCCTGTAAGGGCTTAATCAGTATGTTTCCTATACTCCTGCAAAGCAATTTAGATGATTCAGACAGCACTAGTGTTTCACCATTGCTGAAGCCAGTGCTATTGCATTGGCTGCACAAATTTTGCAAGAAATCTTGGCAGAGATTTTGCTTTAAACACCCTCTAGAAGGTGACAAGGTTATTGAGTGTTATTTCTTCATTTTTTCCCATTTATTTCTTGCAATTATGTGAGACTGTCATACACCTTCACAGTCTAATTCACATCCAGTCCAATTCTTTGTCTGAAATTCTTTGATAGTGGTTTTCATTAGCCAAAAGTACTTTTAAAAGACCCAGACTTATTTATAGGAGAAATGGTTTTTCAGTGTCAGGTGAGTTTTGCTCTACACAGGGCAGCTTCATTTTAAATGAAGCTAACTGTAGAAAAATCAGTGATGGGTCCCTCTTTGGCCTTTTCATCTTGTACACAAATATTTAGGTGTAACCAGGAAGGGACATGATGTCCATATTTTTCTACCTATGGTTCCTTCTGCTGCTATTTGAAATATGGGGAAATACATCCAATAATAAAGAACAAATAAACTGGTGCCTGATGTCTGTTTCTTACTGGCATTATATTTTCTCCTTCAAGTAGCAAACTAAACACTACAATTTTCAAGTAAACCTGTGTACAGTTGTTTACAGCAGAATGGTGTAATATGCAGTGTCAGCTCTGCAGCTCAGCACTGACCTTTTTCCACTGCAGTCAGGACATGAAGGTGAAGACTATATTTAATATCTTTTCCTATTAATAAGCATTAAAGATTCTCAGATGCTAGTCTTATTCTAGAAAGGATAAGAACAGAAGGATACTTTTCTTGTATTTTGTAGTTTAGGCTTCACTTCAGAGACAATCTAGACTGACGTTAAGACTGGTTGGCAAAAAAGGATGCACTTGCAAATGTACCTGAAATCACTATCTTTGATAGGAATGGTTGACATAAATATTGTCTTGAAAAACCTTGGTATTAATGGATTTTTTTTTTCATTTATACAAATTATATTGCATGGCCTAAATCTTTTCCCTCTGCATTAATTTAGTGTCCAAACCACTCCTTCACAAGTAGAATATATAATAAAATATTATATAATTAAGAGAAATGAAAAAGCTTCTACTGTCAGAGGAAAAAAAAAATCAGAACATGCTTCATTCTTACTGCTGTGACTGTAATGAGACAACTAAGCACCACAGAAGTACAACTCTCAGACCACTGGCACAACCCTTAACCCTTTCCCTACTTAGGGCTGTTTGCCAAAGTCCTCTCCTTAAAGATGAAAGTGATGCAAAGACTCAGTGCTGGTCTGCCCTGGGCCTGACTTCTCAGGAGCAGACAGATTAAAAATATTCCAGTGCTGTTTCAAATAGTAATTCATTAACAATTCATCTGGAGGTTATTATTATTGACTTCCTTACTGTGTGAGTAAAAATTACAGTAGCCATTCATGTAATTGCACCTTTATTTTCCAATTCAGCATTTTTCCACATGCATCCTGGTATGACTATTGTCTTTGCTGCAGTGTTCATCCTGTATTTGTCTCTCTTTTATGCAAGTCTTAACTGTTCTTGGTTAGGCATGTAAATGAGGAGAGGGTATTTTTTTAATATAAGGTAAGTAAATTAAACATGGTGACTTTGCTTGTCACAGCAAGCAGCAATAAACCTCAATTATGATACACTCAGGTTGAAAAATCTCTCTTGTCATGTCAGGGGAAAACCCCATAGATTCCAGTAGAGGTAGAACATCACTCAGGGAGCTGTATCTTATATCACAAGTAACTATGAATTTCTATACTTATTTTTGACTTGCTTCCATATGATTTACCTCCACTAGTATGACCTATAATGAAAAAAGTGGGGAGCTATAGTTCTTTATCTTTCACAGCAAAATAGGACATTTTGAAAGCAATATACAATGCCCTTAAAAGCTGTATTCTTCTTAATTCTAGGTACTTAAGCCCTGCACATCTTAATAAAACTAATTTTACTAAAATTGTTTTACTAAAAAATAGATTATTGTGAAAACTTAGCATTTGTCCATGCAGAAAACAATTAACTGAGCACTTTGCAATATGTGTTTAAAATGTTGAAATTATTTTAATTTTTAATAAGTTCGTTTGCTTTGTTAATTATTGATTGTGGATAGCTACTTTCTATTTTACATTAAGATTAGTACACGTGTTTTTAACCTTGCATAACAGAAGCTAGGAAAGAATGATCCTTCACAAATTAATAGTTTTTATTTTGCCTTTGTTCCTGGAGGTGAAAAAAATATTTGTGCATATTTTCACAAGTACCGGAAAACAGGAGACAAAGTGAAGAAGGGAATAACTAAAGCTCTAATAAGTAGGGAGACCTCTCTGAGCTGTGTGAAATCCCAACATTCTCAGTGAGACTGCTCTCAGGCTGTAAAGTGAATAATCTTTTTCGTGAGAGAAAGGAAAATAAAGTCTTTTCTGGACTATTATCTATAATACTGATCGTGACCTTTGTCTAAAAAGTTGAACTTAAAGTTGAACTTCGGATGGAAAAGTGTCAGAAGGGGCATTACACTGAGAGGGTGAACGGAGAGCTTGAAAGAGGTTGATAAAGGAACTCATCTCACTCACTCCAGTAAAATGAAGGCTGAGGCCTGATGGCTCTCTCTACACATGAGGAAAGAAAAGCATCACTTGGAGAAGAGCACTCTAAATTAATGAACAATTGTGCCAAAGGACCAAATGCAAGCAAAGAGATTGTGAATAAATTCAAGACAAAAATTAGAAGAGGGATTTCAATTGAAGCAGTGAGGAAGCCACTTGCAGTAATGCCTTATTTTCTGCCCTGTTCATCTCACACAGCCAAGAATCAGTCTGTTGGTTGGGTAGGGCCCTACACAAATAACACAAACTGAATCAAAGGGCTCACCTCAAGAAAACTGTTTATAAACAAACTCCTTCTGCTCCTTGCAAATCAAGATGCAAAACATTAAGACAATGCTAGCATTTCACCAGATCAAACTACTCATTCCTACCCCACCTTAGAGCTCCTCCTCCTCCTTGGCCCCTCTCCTGGGGAGCAGATATTCCCACACACTGACACCAGCTCTACTGCCATGTGCAACAGGTAGAACAATCTCACCCAACTCCCTCCAGAAGCAATCTGAAGCCTTTTCACACATCCCAGCACTCTCAATTCAGTAATGCTGCAGAAGGACTGCAAATCTTCCTCTTCATATAGTCAAGTAAGAGCAAGCAGAGTTGATTTGCACAGGCTCATCACAAACACAGCACCTTTCCAGCTGGGAACCACAGCCTGACAGACAACTTCACTCAAAAACATTTGCCATCATATCCCAGCTGAAGGGTCTTCCCAGTTTAATTACAACTTCAACCTGAAAAATTCTATCTAAAAGAAGCTGACAAAGCAGGTAGTCCTTTTTGGATTTAGAAGGGTTTGAGCAGTGTAAACAGCAAGTCTTTCACAGCCTCTCATTTATCCTAACACATCTCTATACATTTCTTTCTGTTTAAAATTGGATTGTTACTTTCTTTGGCCTTTGTTGATAGCCATTACTCTTGGTGATTTATGATGAAAATCTGCAGGTACAAAAATCTGTAAATACATCCAAAAATAGGGCAAATACTTGGGTGTATATATTCAGGAGTCATAGGATAATATTAAGAGAAAATATACTGTGTTTACCAGCAAAAACTCAGTGACACTGAAATTTGTCTATGAGAATTTCCCAAAAGATGCTGCAGAAATTCCATCACTGCACATTTGAAAGTGAACTTCGCTTGATGCAGCAAACACTGTTTTGGAAGGACATTGGCAAGCTCACTACAGTACATCTTTGCTCATAAACAGCATAAGGTTAGTTGTCCTCCTGGAAAAAATACCTTTAATTAGAACCAAAAGCACCATTCCACACAAGGATGAACTCAGAATCTTTTAAATAGAGACATCTACGTAGGAGAATGGTGTCTCCTAGTCTCTTACACAGAATGTAAGAGAGCTTGCACGGCCTTTCCTAAGATATGGGGGGCCTTGTTTAAGTAAGTGAATTAAATACATTTCCAATACTTCAGATGAGTGTCCTACCTATCCCATGGCTCTCTCTTCTAATCATTTAACAAATAGTGAAAATAAAAGGTTGAAACTTATTTCAGTGAAATACTAATTGACTTGTAGCTCAATGTTTTTCCTTTCTAACATCAAAGTTTGCACTTCCCAGCCATACAGACATTTTCTTTACAGTGTTATATCAGGATGGTCTAGATTATTAAACACTGGCCACCTTTATCCCTCATCTCCTGCTACTAAAAAAAGACTTGCATCTTAAATGTTAATTATGCATTTGCAGGCAGTCTAAATGACTCAGGGGACTGAAATCTGACTCTAGCTTTTCATCAGCAGGTCATCAGTTCAGACCTGACTCAGATCAGCAGTGGCTGGAAGCTTCAACAATTCAACAGCTGTTTAGATGACCAATATGAAAGATTATAATATTATATTTTATGCAGTTTTGGGTGAAAAAGGATTCACATCTTAAAAGTCACATTAAGAACTGACATTAATTGGCATCCATGCTATCAAACACTAAGAGGACAGCAGGCCTGGAAACTCTCCTGGTCTCTGCAATCTCCTCCACACTAAGGATAGAAAAGACTGAAAACTTCATGATGGAAAAAGGGTGATTTTTTTTTTTCTTTGACTTTTTTTTTTTTTGTATTATTTTCATGGCTTGTCCTGTTCTTTCTCCTGGTTCAGAGTAAGGGAGTCCTCAGTCAATTATTCATAAATACATTTCATTTCAAATTTGGGAATTGTAACAGGCTCCAGATAATTATCCGTGCTTGATAACTGCCTTTTTGTGTGCAGAGCATAGGCACCAAGAAATTATCCTTGTGAGACTTCTCCAGAAAAAATACAAAACCAGAGATACATCAGACTCGATGCATTGAAACAGGTGATACCAACACTTCAATTTTCCCTATTAATAGGCATTCTAGAAATTAGATTATAGATCTATATATTCACGTTCACTGCTCCAGCATAACCTGTAGAGAGTTGTCAGAATGGAAAAGCATTAGAACTCTTTTCTTGGGTTTATGTCAAAATTTCAACTCTTCTGTGGATAAACAAAATTACAATCCAGACATTTATTTACTAGTCCTAGTAAGAGTAAGCAGCATTCTTTTGTATTTGAAATTCCGCCCTTCAGCAGTGTGAAGAGCCAAAATAGAACTCTTATGGATTTCTTCCACTCCCTGGGGGCAGGGAACCTTTCCATTGGTGTACAAATGGATGAGCTCACACCCCCACGATCTGCAGAGGAAGCCAAGGAGGGAGAACATTGGTAAGGCAGAAAAACATTTTGCTCTGCTTTATCAATTCTCAGCTTGACTGAGACTCCTCTAACTTGTGCCGAGAGCAGAACAACCATAGATTCAGCATAAAGTCAATAATTCCTCCAAGAGAAGTTCTCATCCCAGCTTTGTGTAGATCTTTTAACAAAAATTTAGCTCAGAAACTCAGGATCTGCATTTATGACTTGCCTCTGCAAATCACTAAGTATAGTTTAATGTACAATATTCAGTCCTGAGTTTGTAAGACACCAGTCAGGAGTCTATGCACTATTTCTGGGAAGAAGTAAACAGCCCATCTGATGTGTGCATGCATCCCTGGGGTTCATATAAACACAAGATTTCTTGCAAAAACCCATACTTAGAACTATAGGTCCCATGTATATACAAAATATGGTTGTCTGCAGCATTATCTCTTTTTCTGTTACTTGGCATATTGGACTGTCAAGTTTTGTGAAATACTTCTTATAGAATTTAGACTAAAACAAAATCCAAGCAAATATAATTTTTGCTTTGAAGCTGCTGTTAGGTTTTATGTTTTCAAAATATCACTGGTACATAGCCAGATATAAGAATTAACTGCCAACAAAATTACTTTCAATTATATGTCGGATGAGATGTATTCTTAAGTCTTCTGCTGGAAATTATTAACAATATTTAAATAGCTAACAAAACCAGCTTCGCTGAAAACATACTGAAGATAGTATTGTGCACAACAATACTATCTTCAGTATGGAGATAATACTATCTTTGTCCACTATGAAGTGGACAAAACATTTAATGGCCCAGAAAATTTGTAGTGAAAAAACATCTGCTAGTAATTACTGATTGAATACAGTCCAGCACATTTTCTCATGCTTTTACCTTGTGTATGGACAAGCTGGATGTTGGAAGACATCCCTCATGAGTTCCTACAGCTCTCATGAAAACACGGTAGCTTCCTATGAATAATTTTTCTGTCACCAAGTATTTGAGCACAAGAATTACCTTTGTTTCTGTAAACCAGTGCATCTGTAAGTCCTGGAACCTGGTGCCCAATGATAGTTTTTGAAGACCAGGTTTTTCAGAACCTGCTAGAAAACTGGAGGAAATTAGGTCTTGGAGCTCAGCTACCTTTATTGGGGAGGCAATTACCTTGTAGAAAGAGAAGCAAAGCACAGGAAACCAAACTGCTTCTCCCTTTGTCATCAGAAGTGGATTACTAAAGATAGTGACAGTTAATCAGAGATTTGGTTCTGTTTAATTTCTTCTTTTCTGAGAGGCTTACAGTGTGAGGGTACATACATTTAAATACACACAGGTCTTGCCCATATATACTTTCAAGTCAGGGAGAAAGCTGAGAGGAAGTGAATGATAAACAGTCTAACTTACAGAAAAGAAAAGCAAGCACATCCATGCTAAATAAAAAATCCCATTCTTTTGCTGTTTGAGCACTTCACTACTTTGACCTGTCTCCAGTTACAAAACCCTGTGACCAGGGAAAACTGGAAAATTATGTAGCTCTAGTGGATGTGCAGCAAAGTGGAACTGGCAGAATGGAACACAAAATGGGACTACACAGTGGGCAGGATGCCAATGCAAGAGCACCCTCTCCTGAACAATGGGAAATCCTCCCCAGGAAGCTCCTCAGTCACACATACTTCACAAAAGATGGATTTTATCTCCAGGTATGGCATACCTGTCTCCAGAACCAGGCAGTCAGAACTCTGCTGGCATAAAATGTTATAGCCCTGTCCCTTTGGCACACTGCAGATTCAGAAAAAGAGGGGCTACTCTTTCTGCCAGAAGTTGGAAAGGTTTTCCTTAGTTAAATTCACAGTTTTAGCATATACATTGACATATCACACAAAATATGATGGTAACAGATTATAAAAATGTTTACTAAATATGTAATCAACTTCAGGGTTGGAAGTTTTGTTGTTCTTAAATCTAGCAAACATTATCTGGCAAACAAATTGCATGCCTTAGAGCTTCTTCAAAGAAAAGCTGTTCAAGGTTTGATATTTTAAAACTCTGCAAAGCTCTTAGCTATTAGCAACAAAAATAACAGGAGTCAAAGAGTATCTATTATTGTCATAAGTTAAAAATGAAAGTTTATTTGGGTTGGTTATTCACAGCCTAGCAATTAACAAAAACTATCCCATATTATGAGATATGGAACATAAATAGAGTCTAGCTGCTTCATAAAAACTAAATTTAGTATAGAAACACTCAATGTGAAAGCTTGCCTTGACACTTGTTCTAAGAGCTCTGTATGAGATAGAGCAAAAAGCAGCACTATGGAGGAAAAGAGGAAAATAGACCTTTCCCTGCCGTTTTGAACAGAATAGGACCTGATTCAGTGTGCTTTTTAAATCAGTAGTACCACCACCATTTGGTCCTTGGCACAGGATCAGGCCCTTTATTTGAATTTCTACATGCTTAGGTTTCATAAACTGCTCTCATTTTTATTCATTTTTCCCCCCACCTGCTTTCCACCCTGTATCCAAGCCATCTTGCATATCAAATCAATAATCTTGCTTCTAACTTAAATCTCTTTTAATACTTCTTCAAAAATCTCTAATGCCTTTATACAACATAGACCCTAGTAATTTTTGACAAATTATAAGAAATATAAAAACTATGTTCCCAATGTTTGATCCTTTCCAGCCCTGATCTCCCCAGTAGATGCTTTTATGCTGACATTCTACCTGCACAAAGGAATTGTCAACAAAAATACTTAATACTACCCCATAGTTAGCAAAATTAACCATAGTAAAAAACCCAAACTGGATATTGAAAAACAGAAGCTATGATGCTAACACTGCAGTAAGGCCTCTACAATCTCCTTTTCCCACAAAAAAATGTTTATCTAGACAGAAGAGAAAGAATCTCACTCAGTTGCACCAGAATCGATTGTACCTAGATTGGCCAAATCTCAGTTGTAACTGGCTTTCTTCTATGCTTCTGCTTTCATTTCCCTGCAACCTCTTTCATGTAGAAACTGGATAATGCTATACCCACACCACATTTTACTGACCCTCAGAATCCTCCCCTTGATTTGCATATGTTTGCATTTATTCAAATTTTAGCAGCATGTATAAATTACTGATGGGAAGAAAAGGAAATTGGGCCATTACACAGGAAATGATCAGAGGCAAGAGACATGAACTGAAAATTCCACTTTAAAAAACTGTTTTTTAACTATAAACAAAAATTGAAATTATTTGTCCAGATTGTTTGTGGATTTTTCCTCAGTGGATCTATTCAAAAGTCCACTGGACACATCCCTAAATGCCTCCTTTGAGCACAGGAGTTTGACTCTAAAGGCCCCTTTCAACCTTAACTTCTCTACAATTTTACTGGTGTATGTTACTATATTTCTAGGAATAAGTTGATACAGCTGTTAATACAGCAGGTGCTGTGATTATAGGAACCTGACATAGATGCAACTAACATAAAAACAGCCTTAGTGAACACAAAATATTAGGAGAACTTACTAGGCATTATGAATCATGCTAGTTGAAGTTAATATTTAAGTGCCACTTAGGAAAATTTCTCTAGCTCACAAAATACAGCTCTATTCTACAAAAGAAGTGCAAGAAAAGTATATTGTCTGTATTCAGATATCAGAATAATTTATCAGTCACACAAATCATTATTTATATTTCCTAAATAGTGAAAATACAGCTCTAGGCCTGAGCAATAGATTGAGAATTTGCTTCTTGCCAGTTTGAGACAGAAATATGCAGCACTTGCTAAATCCTTCTCCAGGATCATCTCAGTCACCTCCCTCAGGCTCCTACTCTTCCCAGAAGAAATTCCCATGCAGTGGCAGTCACTGCTCTTCACTTCTCCCCTTAGACAGTCAGCAGGCACCCAACACTAAAATATCTTCACAGCCTTTTGGATTTATTTGGCTCTGTTCAGACTGTTTGGTGCTGGAGACCATGTACTTTGTTTCCCTGCAAGATTGCCTTCTGGCAAACACTCCCTGTAAACTGCAGAGCATTCTTGCCTTCTCTTCCATTTTTTTTCTCCAGATGGACCTGAAATCCATAGAAGTGACAAGAAAAAGTTTTGCACAGAACACAGAGCTAATAGAGCAGGCTGATAAACTTTGATCATCCATTTAAATGGAGCACCGAGGAACAAAGATACGGCTACTTCTCAAGACAAAGCAATTTTTCAAGAGTGAATTCCAAGCAGGTGGTAACTAAGCAACAGCTCACCTGTACAGGGACTTTGATCACTTGACAAAGCAGATCAGAGCAACACAAGGGAAAGAGGACTAGAGATTACAAGAAAAATAAAAAGAGCCTTTTCTTGGCCTATCAGAGAGAAAGATGGAAAATAGTCTATGAGATGCAGCAAAAAGAGGCCTGATGATTTGGAGAAGAGAGCAGCTGAAGAAAGGAACTCATGAACACTTTAGTAACCATATACTTTAAACAGCTTGTTTTATTTCAATACTTCTGTTGCTTCACCCAGTGATAAATATTTGGGGGAACAAAGAACAGGGTTCCTTGCTCACTCCAGGCTTGAAAAAAACGGTTTTTTTTTTAACCTTAGGCCAGGCAGTACCCATGTGAAAGAGACCTTGGCCAGTGAGGAAGAAAAACAATGGAAATATAGAACTTTGAGGGAGTTGCAGGGACAAAATAGCAGCAAAGCTGGGGAGAAAGCTGTTGAAGCCTAGGGTGAAACCTGCTTCAGGATCTAGTAATTAGTGGCACATACTGAGTTCACAGGTAGGAAACAGACTCAGGGATGAAGAAAAAAACCATTAGGAAATTACACAAAAAAATTAATATATAGGAGATGAAAGGTATATTGGAAAATAACGTCTATAGTATATCAAAAACAATGGAGATGGGCAATAAAGAACAAACAGATGGCAGGGGGAAAAGAACAACAATCATTTTCAAACACCTCACAAATCCATTGATTGTGAAGTTCAATTATATCTCTTGAGGCTGGCAATAAAATAAGTATATCTCATCATTATTACTCCTCTATCTGCATATTGCAGAACTGTTCTGATGCTGCCTCCCATATGAATTAAAACTGCATTTGCCTTCAAAGGAAGTAGAAAATTTGTCATGAGGACAAGATTAGAGCCTGGATTTATAAGTATTTATTTTTTGTTTGGAGCACCTGGACTGGCCTCAGACAGGAAATGAATGTGGGCAATAGTCAGCCTGGTACTTTTTCTGAGGAACCTTGGTATCCTTTTCTAGTGCTTAAGGTCGCTCCACTCCTGAGGGAAAGCAGGGAAGAACATTTTAATTAAAAATGAACAGCCACAAAACTTTATAAGCCATTTTTGCAATTTCATTATTCCAGCTAAAGAAGAAAGATTCTAAAATATTATTAACATCCCTTAAAATATTTATTAAGGGAGATTTAAATTAGCTGTCTGAGTCCAGCACTATTGTAGTGATTCCATTTCTTTGGTATAGGCAAGGTAAAGACTAGAATAATATTAAAATAACAGCAAGAGCATTGATGATGCAACCGATTAGCAGTTTGTTTTTCTCAGTGATTAGTAATTATTAAAGTACAAAGTTTTTCCTTATTAAGTCCAGAGTCCACTCAATATCTTGGGGATCCTGAGCTGCTGCTTTTTCCCTGTGAGTTAACAGCTGCAAATGACAATGATACAGCATAAAATGTCTTATGTGTGGTGAGTACAATTAAAGATTTTCTCTCTGCATTTGTTTGAAGACTGACAGCTCAGCTGACAGGTCAGCCAAGTTTATGCAGTTTTCTGTAAGCTCATTGACAGTTTTCTCTGTGAAACTCTTTCTGGCTCTCTTCATCAGGTAAAATCCTGAACCTTTGTCAGACAGCTCTTTCAAGAGCAAACAGGATGAGGAGTCCCACCACGAGCAGCTATGAAGTCTCATTAAAAAAAGTCTTTCACACTCTGTTGTCCTTGTTCTGTATTATAATGATGGTTTGCCATAAAGTGCAAAGAAACGTTATTCTAATGAACAGAGGAGAGGCACTGCAACACTGAGGCATGATTAACGAGCTGAAGTTGTCCATGAAGTCATTTTACATGTCTGGCTGGTGACCTTTGAATTTGAAGAATTGCATGTAAAGTATAATAGGAGAAATTATTGGCTTAGCATACAATGTATTCATGACTTAACAAAGGGATTTGGAATGGGTTATGGTGTGGGAGAAAAGGCAATCCTGACACAAAGCGAGATTATGTCTTCCTCCTCTCTCCTTTTCCATCCCCACATTCAAATGCAATTGAGGGCCTGTTCTGTGCCATGAGTTCCCCCACAGCTATGAGTACTTGCTCATATGCCATCACCTGACAGAATTCCCTTCCTTTGGTAAGGCCAGGGAAACTAGAGAGCATGCAATAGCTGAAGGAGATTCTAACCCTCTTTGGATTGCCAGATGACACAGAAGAAAAACAAAACAAAAAAAAAATAGATTTTCTGTTTAGAAAGTTAAACTCCATACTTAAGATCTCTTCAAAGGGCCCATATCTTTTCCAGCCTTTATGCCAGTGACCCACACTGCCTGAAGCAGCCAGCAGCCCCTTTCCCTCATGTGGGGTGGGGACAGTACAAGCTGTACGCATACAGAAAATACTGGAATTGCTTCCACTTTGTCCAGCCTGTCCCAGTTTCACTAGGGTACCTGGGAACCATAACCCTCATAAGTCTACACAAAGCCAATAAGACCACGAACCTCTACTTGGCCACTTTCATACATCCCACATGGGATCTGCTTTTGTGGGACTGAACAGAGGATATAGGCTTCAGGAGCCTTTGTTCAAAATCTTCCTGTCTGCCAATTCCTTCTTCTGGCGCTTCTTCTCAGCGTGAGGTGCACCTCCTGGCCATATAAAGCATAATGAGGTACAAGCTACACCCTGGTGAGGCTCCAAAGCACTCCTGACCAAGTGAGCAAGGTGCCAGGAACATTCCTTTCACAGCAGAATGACAGGCACACCCACTTGTGCAAAGACCTGCAGGACTATTTCCTGTACATGTTTGAATATAAAGGAAATTACCAAAGCTGATAGCAGGCAGGACACGAAGGAGGCGAAGAGAAAGGATCAATTAACTACTTTGTTCAAACTGTAATGATCAAAATGACAAATGATCAAAGGCAGCAAAGAACACTACGTGTGGTGCTGCAAGAATTCAGCTGTTCTCTTATACACTGCTGCTTCCAGTGTGAGGTAAAAATGGAAATTCTACCTACTCTGGCATCTGCAAGAAGTAAGGAGAGGACAGAAGCTAAAAATACTGTTAACCTAGTTTGAAAGTTAAATACTGCTCTAATATTGTACATGGAAAGGAAGTGCCTTTGTTACTGTTTTCTGACTCTACTGCATTTTCACTCCTAAATAAGAAAGAAAAGTTAATTAGACCTCAACCTTAAGTACTCAGCTGAGAAATTTTCCTCTCACTCCTCTATCTTCTAGTTAAGAGAGCCCTGTGATTTTTAAACTGTGCAAGTTTACATTGCACAAAATGGTTTGGGCATGGAATAAGAGATATTTGGCACTTTTCAGTCTCAAATCAGAAATAGTAGTCAAATAACAGGAGGAGAAAGGATTAAAGAAAATTTTTCCATACTTTTTAGACTTTCACTCCAAATAGATTGTTATAATATTAGCTTGTACTTTCATACCTCTTGCTGTGTGTAAATGAATTAATGAGAGGAAACCGTATTTCTTCCCCTTTCCCTGCAAAAATAATGACAAATTCTTGCTATCAAACTCTTTAAAGTTTTCCACCTGCTTTTGTTCAGCTTGCATTATAGAGCTTCCTTTGAACTTCTGATTATATTATTGGCACAGTATCATGGAAACCTTAACTGCTATAAGACAAGTACAGTTAAAAGAAGCACTTTTGTGTCCTCCCTCTCTCCAGTCTCAGCCTGTACTTTCTTTCCTTCTTTTGTGATGGAGTTAGATGGTGAACCAGCCCAGCAAACCTAGCTGTAGCAAAATTAATACAGCCCCGTTTTGCCAGGATAATTTAAAGCAAATTTATCCCCCTTTCTTGTCCACTTCTGTGCCAGCTCAAGCACATGAGTGAGAGTAGGAATGAGCTGCAGGTCAGGGCAGGTTGGGAACACTTCCCAAAGCAGTGGAATTGACTTAAACTGACTTAAAGTTATGGTTAACCCACAGCTTCTGAGACAGTTGTAGACACACCAGATATCCCAACATCAACCCAATAAATTATTCCATTTAAAAGTCTAACAAGAGTGACATCCTCAGAAAGAAAAATTCAATTTTTTGATAATTCTGTATTTTCTGACAAGGGGAGGTACAGAGCAACTTTTCCAATAATCATCACTGGGAAGTATTTTCAACACGCAGCACAGAGCTGCACACTTGTTTTAAACCACGTATGGTGCCAGAGAGACTGGACAGTGCTGTGAGAATTCAAAACCACTTGTTTTCCAGAGAGCCCCTCTAGCATTGCCAGCATCTCTCAGCAGATTGAGCAGTGCCAAAGTACACTGAGGCAACACGACGAGCCCAAGGATCTGTGAACTGAGAATTCACTTGTGGGACACTACACAAGGGATTGGTTTATTCTTTCCATAGTATGGAACAGTATAGTTTAAGTTGTCTAATGAGAGCAGTAGAAGAGCTAAGTAGGATTTAATATTTTGCCTAATGAGGTGTGCAAAAAATTGCTAATGGATTTAATCTGCATAAATTTCTTCTAGAATACATATTCCCGTGCACCCATACACACTCACTCTAAAACTCAATTGCTAATGATGAATTTCATTTGTTCCCCCTCCAGAATTAAGAATATTTAATGAATCATAATGTATAGTTAATTATCATATTCGTAACTTAGATCTTGTTTATATTGAGGCTGGATGGAGGAAAAGAGGTAGCTCCTTTCACAGCTATACCAGGGCAGTGCAGGAAGCACAGTATGAATGCAGACACTTGAAGATGAGGCTTGCAACAATTGCATAAACTCTGCTGGGTAACCAAAGTCTGTACTTCCAAGGCAAGATGAATTTTCTAGAGGTGTAAAACACCTTTAACATAATACCTTTTTTCCCAGGACTGCGCATATCAAGTAAAATCAGAACAGAGCACTGACAAACCCTCAGCAAATCTGGGAAAAAAACATGTAAGTGATTCATTATTACCAAGGATTCATTCTATTGCCAACTCACTGAATTTTCCATAGAAGAGAGGGAAAATAAATACTTTCCCCAGAAAAGGAAATGCATGGAATATTACATGTATTTTCCTTCTGGGGTGAAAAAAGGATAGGGTGCAATTCAAAGAAAGAAGTGCAATTTAGCTGTAAGAGCACAAATCTATTCTTGGAATGGTGTGAAGCTATACATTTCTCTCTCAAGTATCTCAAGTCTCTTGCCAGTGGCAATAATACTGGATTTTCTTCTGAACTATAGCAAATCCTCCTGCACTGTGCAATTATCCCATCATTCCAGTCAGGGAATGATGTGTTTCCTGTCTTCTGTACCTCCTTTCAGACAGAGTGGTTCCTAAACACAATTAGCCTCGGAAGTATTGCACTACTACATGCATAAAAGTAAACATCTTGCTGCAGGATTAGTGCACCCTGTGTTTCCAAGAGGTTTCTATTCATTAAAACAGCACTGTGGAACTGTTTCTATGAGTAAAGGAGGAGTCAAAAACTAAGCAGTTCAAGGGGTGGGCAGCTCTAGAGAAGCTACTTTCAGAATGAAAGTCTATGGCAGGGGGTGGAACTAAATTATCTTTAAGGTCCCTTCCAAGCCAATCCATTCCATGAATTTGGCACACTCTTGACCAGTTAAATCCTAATTTAACTTCCATAACTCCTTTTTGGTGAAAACCACTTTTTCATTTTGTTGTTTGTCAGCACATCTAATACAAAGTAGTTAGCAAGGCATCTCTGGACTGTCTGTTGAACAAAGGTTTGAAAGGTGAGAGGAAGACAGAAGAGAGAAGAAATTAAAACAAGTGATCATCAGTGAGCTGGTAGAGGTTTCAGCAAGGTCTGCCACAGCACTACCTCTGGATATCCTCATGAGGCTGAGCCATAAAAACACAAGTGCAACAGAGAACAGATAGGTAGAAAATGGACAAAAACACAGCTAGAGATTTGAAACATGAATGCAGCCACAGATTTCAAAATAAAACATTTTTAGACTTGCTGAATGCAACCATTCAATATAACTTACAAAGATTTGTATTCTTCAGTAACATACATCCCCAAATCTCTTTCAGAGCCTATTGTTACCTACATTCTGTCTTTACTTCTTCCCTATAAATTCATTTGTCAGATTTAATGCATAGCTTGCTTGTTAAGTAAAATACCTCAGAAATGCTTTATAATGACAAATAGCTACATTAAATATAATACCAGATCACAACATTTGTACCTGAGACTTATTTCCTGAACAACACAGACTATTACTACTCCCATGATTCAATACCATCCAATATTTTTATTTACTCTTAAACAGTGATATTCTGTGTCCAGAACCTATTACACCTCAGCTGACAATAAGAACTTCTTACCTGAGCTACCTATTATCTATTCAGGAGACTGAAATAACAGGACCATCTGGCTACTTGCAATAAAGGTGACAGTGCTCACCTCTGCTGTCCCTGGTCTGTGCAGAGATGAGATGGAGGTTTGATATTCCAGATATGTCAGGCTTGTGAGGCTGAACAGTTGCAGTGTTCTTACTGTACAGGAGAAGGGGACAGTTTATACTTGTCTTTAACCAGCACATTTCAGGACTTTAATCATTTGAATGCCCTTCATCAATGAAGTTCCATACTAAAGGGCAAGAATTTCAAATGAAATATGAATGCAGAGTGACTCTGTGGACACTTATTTTGAAAGCATAAGTCACCTTCAAATTTGGAATCACATGGAGATAAGTCTCTTATTTTCACAGAACAACCTGGTGTATTCACGTCATGTTTTGCTGTGACTTTTTGACAGTTGTTTACAAATACAAGGTTTTTTGGCAGAAGATGATATAAGCATATTAATTTTTACTGATTCTTTGGTTTATATTTCAAATGTAAGTAATACACAAATTATTTTCTGGTTTCCATAGCCCAGTCCAATTTTAGCTAACGCTTACATAGGCTAGTTTGGTATAGACCACATAGCAGCTTTGTCCCAGGCTCTAAAAGCAATTATTTCATAAGTGTTGTAAATAACATTGTTTGTTGTTTCAAAGAACTTGAATTGTTTAGATAAAGTTCTTAGAAATAATATTTACAAATACATTGTGATATGCAATATAAATATGGTTTTCTATATAATAAGGCAATGCAGATATGATAAATACATTCTAATTATGAGCTACATTTGTGAGCCTGCCAATTCCCACTGAAATCACAAGAATTAGATGACTCCAGAAGCATAAAAACTCTGGACTCCAAATCATTAATTTTAAGTAGTTAGAAAAGGGGCCAAGGCATAACTGATAACTGGCTGAAGGGTGAGTGTGAAGAATTCTTTTCAAAGGTATTTTATGTTTTGTTAATTTTATGCATTAAATGCCACTTTAGGAGATTTGGGAGTTTGCTGCATCAACTGGTTTTCATTGAATTAGAAGAGAATCCTCTCATGGCAGCAGGAATGTAAATCCAAAGGAGTAGATGAGGAGCTACCTTGCTTTTAATTCTTTGAGTAAGCTGCTGTCATGACAAATTATAGGAAAGAAACCCCGGAGCTGTGTTTTTTCCTCTTTTTTTCCAACACCAAAGAACTTCAGAAAGAAGCCAACTAGGTCATAGCTAGCCACAACACAGTATATCAGTGTTAGGCAAATTATATGTAAGTAGGTTAAGTGATGCCATATATTCAGCAGCTTCTCTACTGACCATGTACAATGATTTACAGGTGCCTACATTGGAATAATTATACAGTTGCATTATTCAGATCCAGAATATCCAGGAAAGGTACATGGAAACACCTATGGAGCTTCTCATGAACAAGCAAACAGTTACATGTTGAGATGTTTAAGACCAAATACCTGACCTAAAGATTGACAGAACACTGAGGCATGGCTGGGGACACAACAGGCCAAGTACCAAGTACAGGAAACTTATTGGAAATGCTTATTAAATTTCTACATTGGCCTATCAGATATGTCACAGTAGGTTATGCCAGACTTCATTGTGTCACATCATGCCTGTCAAATTATAATGGTACCTGACTGGCAAAACTGCATCTAGAATCAAATTTGATTGTATCTTAGCTATTTGGGGATTTTGAAAAGCACAGCAGATTATACGTCCTTTAAAGTGTTGTAACTTTCACCACAAACTTGTTGTCAACTTGCTGCTCATCTGAAAAAAAAGATATTCACAAGTGAGTGCCATGTGTCATACAAACATGCAGTAAATTGAGACCAGACAAAATGATAAAGTCCAGGTAAGTGATGAGCTGTGTTTATAAGAGTGTCTGAGGATCAAATCTGATTGGAACAAGATACTGAAAGTTGTCAGCTTTCAAGAATTAAAGTGGCAGGACAGGTTCCCCAGGGCACACTAAAGGCATAGCAACATGCAGCTACATCCATCTGACAATACTGCTTCATGTTGAAGTCACCAACACAATTTTTTTTAAAAAAATGTGTCAATGTTTAATGATTTTATTTATATTTTTTTGCATTAAAAAAATGAGTCTGAGATCCACAGGATCACTACCATATTGACTGAAATAGGACCTGATTCTGCCTTACCTTGCTCTTTTTTCAAAGCAGTTAAGACACCTATACTTTCACACCACCCAAATAAAAGCTTTCAGAATAGCTGAGAAGGAATTTAATTATTTTTTTTTTAAAGCATGCATTGTACAGTCTGATTGAAATCAATTTCAAACTATTCTAATGCTGGCATGTTTCATGTTGTGCTGCTGGGCTTTAAAGCTGGAGAATCATCCAAACCACAAAATAGGTTTTGAAGCAGAAAATTTTTGCCACCAAAATGTGTAGTTTTGACAAGTGTGCTTTTTGAGCAATCTGAAGAGATTTTACCAAGATGCAAATGCTGGTTAGGGAGTGATACCAAAATTATCTCAATTGCATACAGAGGTTTGAACCCTGGAAACAAGGACAGAATGCAATGCTTCACATTGCTGTTATGGATGTCCTGTGTTTGAAAATAGAAAGTAGCTGCCTGTTCAAACCTCACACACAGGCATGTACACACATTTTGTATGTCTCCAAGTAAATTCCAGAGCTCTCAGTTAAATAAAGCTCCATGCTGGAATCCGATAAAAATGGTAAATATATCCCAAATAGCAGCCACATTATGGTGGCAAATGTTGCTGTCTCTTACGATCAAGAAATAATTAGTGTCTTTTAAATAAAAAGCATTTAAAGATAAAGCATTTTCCTTGCAAGTGAACACCTATTACGTAACACATTAAAAGAACCAGACTGGGCTCTTGTCCTTCTAAACATCCAAAATGTATAAAAGAAAACAGGAATGTAATCTATTCAACACCTAAAATTTTTCAATAAATATATGAATTTAAGTTATTTTTATGAAGGATTACTTTTCTGTATTTTGTTCCTTTTGTAGCTGTTTTACCATTATATAAGAAAAACTTATATTTCCAAAATTATCTAATTGACACTGAGAATTAAGTTTGCTCAAAAATGCCTTTTTCATGACATTGCCACATCTCCATTGGAAAAGAGGAAAACACAATAGATGTACTCATAAGCTGAAAATAAATGCTTGAGGAAAAAAATTAAATGGTGAGTGTCATTCAATTTGGCACTCAAAGTACTTTTCACCCCTTCTAGGAGGGTGTCCTTGTCATACCATAATGAAGAAAGTGAATGATACCCCCTTTTCAGTCTCTAAATATCTTGCTCCTAGGAATATTTTCCCACTGTTTCTAGCACTGAACGCTGTTTTGTGTTATAGGTTGAGCAAGTGAAGAAACCAACTTTAAGAATAAAATACTGCTCATTAGAAGTAAATGTGACATATTCTGTTAAAGAAAAATTTTTTAAGTATTCAGAGTGAATTACAGGTAATCCTATTTTTAAATTAAGTCTCTTACTACTTACAAATACCTGATTAAGCACTGATGCATAGCACTTGTTCTTCCTTCTTAAACTCAGACATCTACTTCATTTACATGCAATATTTTAAATGCATTTATTTAATACAATGCCTACCTCTGTACTACAAATTGCTTTTACTTGTCATGAATTCTAATGCTCATTTTTTATTCTGCTTTGAAATATCCAGCTACCCTTGGCTTTCTTTTCTCTCAGGCTTTGATATATTGGAATCATTTCCCCAGGCAGCAATCAGTGTTGATAAAAGAGTTTGAAACTCAATTCACAAACACATAGCATATTTGTGGGTAAGAGAACTAGTACTTTATTTCCACTGTGTATCAAAACAAACATGGGAATACTGCTTCCAATAGAACTGAGTTCACACAGCAAGGAAGACAGACATACTGTGGATTTCACAAGTGGTGCTGATTTATAGCATTTAGGGGCTTATTTTATTTCTGGAGATAAAGTTCTATATGTGCTACTAACAGCAACACATCACCTTCAGTCACAGAAGTACACAATGATGGCATGCACCTTAGTGGTGTTCCTTCTGCTCTTTCCCTGCCTTTCCTCCTCCCTCCTGCATTTGTCCAGCACTTTCTGCTCTTCTAAACCCATTCCCACAGAGGCACCACTGGTGCTGCTGAGGGGCTCAGCTGTGCCCTGTGCTGGTGGCTCCAGAAATATCTGGAACCAGCCCTGACCCACAGGGAGCAGCCCAAACTGCTTCAGAGACCCCACAGAAACACCTAGACAGGAACAGCTGGGACCCACAGGACCCTCAACATCATTCTGCACCTGGCAGTCCCCTCTCAGCCACAGAAACCAGCACTGTGACAGCCAGGACTTCCATAACACCCCCCAGAATCGCTCCTTCCTTTCACAAACAACAGAAAACCCAACCAGCCCCTCAAAAATGCTAATCAAAGTTGAATTTACCTTTTTCTCATCAATAGTAATTAATGTGAAAAGAACTGTTTTACTGTAGTGCATCTGTGTTCCATATTTCAACATTTCACACATGCTATAAACCAATCTGTCTTATCCACAGCCTTCCAAAATAACAGATGAAAACAGTAATACATTAAATTACAATTCTGTTGGCTTTTTCCAAGAAACTTCTGGGATGAGCACAAGGCAAAGCAGACTGCTAATCTGATTTAAAAGATGGATAAAATCAGCAGATAGGATGAAGTCTTTGACAGCCTCAGTCTCTCTTACAGCCATAGTGATGCCTCCATATACCTCAACCACTCTGGAGAATATATTGTAAATATACTACAGAAAGCCTTCCAAAGATAAAATAAAATCCCCTCAGGCAAGAGCAGCAAAGCAGAGCCTGCCTGGGTCTGGAAAATGCTCTGGCCCTGTGAGTGCCTGTTTGGTAGGAGCACAGTCAGCATCCTGCCCAGTGCACAGAGCAGCTGTGCCACAGAGGCTTTCTAGAGAAAGGGAAGGTATTTAGAGTGCCTAAAAAGACAACTTCCATGAGAGAGGGATCTGGGGTACAGTCATGACTCTGGATTCACACTGAAGCTATAATTCTTTGTTCCTGCTGCTTTCCTTTGGGTACATTTTCATTTCTATAAATGATTGGAGACTTAAAGCTGCTGGTATTGACAAGTAATAGGAACTGCACTTTAGAGTCTTGTGCTATAAGTATGTCCATATTGACACATTTCAGAGGCACACATTCCTTCAAATTTTTTAGACCTGTGAATAGCAGCAGAACAGCCCAGCCAAAGAAGCCCTTCAGTTTCCTCATGTTCTTACCAACAGGAAGCTTGATAAGTCATTCCAATCACTTCACCAGAAAGATACAAATATAAGTCAATATTGCAAGGGGATGGACCCCTGTTCTCAGCTCTGCTTCCTTTTTAAAGTTACAGTACATGCAAATTAGGTAGAACTAGTAAACTTTCAGGAAGTTACAAACACAATCATGAGCTGAACCTTAATGCTTCTGAGATTTATTCTGTATATGTGTCTCCCAGCACAGACATTTCACATCCTGGGCAGCTTGGGAGATGAGGTCAACATTCCTAAGAGTCAGGTAAATGCCAGTGGAACCTTTCAGAGGCACATCAGATTGGAACACACACCAATAGCAATCACACTTATAAACCTCACTCAATTACAGGCTTTTCAGCTCAGGATGAAAAACATGCCTGCCCTAAAGAAATGCATTTAGGCTTTCTCATTTCTGAGTGGTGAAAGAATTATGTCAGCTATCCATTATTGATCTCCTCAGGAAAGACAGCATAAAACAAAGCAGCTCTGAAGATACTACTACAACAGGGTTGTACTGACTTCCCCCCCCCTTCATTTAATGATATTTTTACTTTAGAAAGAATTCATCTTTTAGGAATACAGAAACATGCATCCAAAACATATCTTTAGCTGAATAGCAATTAGTCTTACTTCTTAAAATAAGCATTCAGGACATCTCTAAAAAAAATTGTAAGACCAACTTTCTGTACAGGACTTGTGATTCATGTGAAATGGTATAGGCACATACCCCTCTGCAGCTTCCTGGGACACAAAAACCAAACTTCACAACATAACTGTGCACAGTGAGAGACAAAGCATTTCTAGCAAAT
Organism: Cettia cetti; assembly: GCA_013401135.1. Lineage (NCBI taxonomy): Eukaryota > Metazoa > Chordata > Aves > Passeriformes > Sylviidae > Cettia > Cettia cetti. Next base: position 84,322 of record VZUI01043420.1, on the reverse strand, counting down.
CATTAGTACAACTTTCCTGCCTATTTGCAGGGAAAGCAACAAAAATGTTATAACATCACATTTCCCTAGGAGCCTCTCCCTCTCATCCTTCTAGCTCTTACTTAATCTTTGCTCCTGTTAAATAAAACTTATTTCTCACCTCAGAAGACATCTCAGCCTGGAAAATAAATTAATATCTTTCTACGAATTACCAATACCTTCTAAATCTCTGGAGAAATTTTGCACAGCAATTATCAACCTTCTGGGCAAATGTGCCTAGGAGAGGACTACCAACTTCCTCCCTCCCAAGCTTCTTCAAATACCTCAGTTTTAATCTGCTGAGACACCCTTTCCATGGGATTCGCTAACAAATCATCAGCACAAATGACCAACGCCTGGATCCTTGATGTGCTTTGGGGTGATGCCTTCACCAGGCATGTATTTAACAAACTGCAGGTGGGGCTTTAGGCAGGTAGGTTTGTTTAAAAAGTTGTTCCTCTTTGCTGAACTGTGAGGTTCAGAATATCAATGCTTTTTTTTTTTTCCCCCTCTCCTCTTCTTTTTTCATTTTTTTGTTAAGGCTGGCTTTATTGTCACATATGGGATAGATGGGGTTACATTTAGCAATGATTATTAGCAACAATATCTTTTCCAAGGGAAGCAACTACCACTGTGCTTGTAAAATTGAGCAAGTAAGAGTAAGGTCAACAAAGCACCTTCTGATAGAGACTTTTGGAATATGTCAGCAAAACAGAACAGAAAATTAAGTTACTATTTATGAACAAGTAGCAAAATGTGTACACTGGCAACCTTTTAACTGAATTCTGTCCTTTCCAATACATGTTCTATTTTTATTTCATGGCAGAATTTCCTCAAAATTGTATGCTGCGCTGATATGGAGTTAGGCAATTATGGTTGGGGGTTTGGAGGATTTTTTGGACTTTTTTTCACTTGCATCTGAACATTGAAAGAAAAATAAAGGGGACAAGCTTTCTACCAGGGAAATTATAACCTAGACATATTATCTGTTAAAGAAGTCATATTTTGAATAAAATATTTTTCAGCAGCATAAGAGGAATAATATTTTACAAGACAGTCATGTTTCAGGAAGACTAGTTATGATAAAATGTTGCTATATTTTTTTTAAAGGTGGTTAGAACATGTATTGATTGTAAGGTATCTTATCAACAAAGTCAGACAAGTATTTCTGTCTGAGGAAAGAGAGATTTTACCTTAAATGTCAGGGTGGAGGAGAATATCTCATTGCTGAAAACCTTCCTTACCTCTGATCAGAGGATACCAGCTGGCTGGAAAGAATGAGACTCCTGCACAGGAGATCACCAATGTTCCCCATTCCTGAGTAAAGCAGGGCACTGTGTGTGTCACTGTAGGGATGAGGAGGGAGGAGTGGCTTTGCCCTCCCATGCTCACCCACGAGTGGCCCTGGTACCTGGGGCTCACTTCTGCCTCTTGAAGGGGGCACTTGGACCTCTTCAGCCCCCAAGGTGGAAGTGCTGAACTGAGCTCTGGCTGTGGGCACCAAAGTGTAGAATTTACAGAGATGCATTGTCTGGAAAACTTGTCTCATGTCAAAGCAGAAATATTACTAAGAGAGGTTTCTATAAGGAATCCAATTTATTCCTGTACACACATACACAAAAAAAAATGCTTTAAGGGAATAATGAGACAGTGCATGCAACCAATAGATTCTTTCACTTAATCAGCCCAGGTTGCTGGTTCAAGCCTATTAGGCTGGGAAGGTTCTCCTTAAACACCTTCTTCCAATCCATTAATAAAATTCTCCTTTGCTGTCACATGAATGAGAATCGTGACAATACTGAGACTAACTTATATTTGCATTTTAGCTCTTGCCTACCTGCCAATGCAAAGTGGGACTGCATGCATGATGGTATGCAGATGTAACCACCCCATTTGCATGTGGACATTTGACATTGCACTCATGCAAATCAGGATCAAAACAGAGATATCTTTTTAAAAACACAGCAGCAAAAATGGAATCAAAAGGAAAAACACAATAAATAGGAAAAAATTCCAAGAATTTTGGGATCTGAACTCAGATTTGGAAACAAGTATTTTGAGTTATACTGACAAATAAAAGGGAATATGAGCACAATAAATCTGAAGAATAAAAATGTAAATCTTTCTCCTTCATATACTATAACTCTACTAAATGCATCAGAATTACTGAACTAAATTAATGTTAGTTGGTAATTTATGAATAAGCTCAGAGCACTATTACAATACTACAGAAGCCTTCTCTGGTATTCTGTAGGCTACTGAAATGCTCAGGATGTTTAAATCATCATCACATCATTCACCTTGAATTTAAGGGTCAAATCCAGAGCCAATTTGCCTCAATGAACTTAAAAACTCATACACACAGTGTTGTCTTTTTCTCCCTAAAAATCTCTGCTTTAGAAGACATATAGTGAACTGGCTTTTTGGTATTTTAAATTGTCTTGAAAATAAAATTAGTAAAAAAACCTCTCAAAACCAAAACTTAGTAAATAAGTTTTGAATGGAACATTTTATTTACTAAGTTTTGAATAGAACATAAACAAGCTCAGTAATGAAAGATAGCAAAATTATGTATTTACTGGCAACACTGTAATCACATGCTTAGAATTATCTAACTAGTAAAATCATCTGTTTCCTACCATCTGGCCTGTGTTCAAAGAGATAAAAGAGCATATTAAAGACAGATCTACAATTTCAGCCATAAACCATAGTTTACACATGATAAAGTTTAGTATTCTTCTGTTTAAGCCTTTGCATTATTTTAAGGATAGGGAGAATCTGGTCTAGTCAAGTACCTGAAAATTGTCCTAAAAATGAAGAAATCAAATGTGTATCATGGATAAAACACAGGGAGAAAAGAGAATTATGTTTCCATTTAAGCTGCCTCAGACACTGGAACTAGTGCAGCAGAGCCACTTTTGCATTAGTGGAAATTTTCTGTATAAGATTCTCTGACATGGGCAGGTCCTTGTGGAATAAGAATATTAAAATGTCTAAAAAAATATTTTACTAATGTAGGGGGTGTCAAAAATTCCCCAAGCCTGAATAATTCCACCCTGGAAATCTGAGCTCTGATTAAGTGTCAACAAGTCTAAAGGATGAAAGCAATTACAGCCTTCCTTTGCTTTCCACTAAATATCAAACCCAAAGCTGCCCAGGAGGGTTTGTTGCATTGGGTGTCTGTTACTGTGTGGCATCTTGCAAAAGGTTTTCTGGACATGAAATAGGTAAGTTTGAGAGCAAGATGGAAAATCAGCAATGTTCTTATTGTTGAAACCAGCAAACAAACACTCATTGAGAACCCTCCCTTGCTATAATCTGCCATATTTATTCATCTCTTGACAATAATGTAACAGGCCATAAGGAAACAAAGGATCTCTTTAAATTTCCATTCTGGGAACCATTCAGCAGCCTCAGTCACAAGAATGACCAAAACAATCCTCTGGATTAGCAAGAAACATGCTGTCTTTGACACAAGTAGATTGGTTGTCTGTTTGTAAAGCCCCAAGCACAGAAAGGACCAGTCCAGTGCTACCATGGTAAAGAGGAAATCTGGTCAAATCACACCCTGCATCACCTGTATTGACACAGCCTCCAGTACCTCAGGAAGACAGCCTTAGAGCTCTTCTTTTTCTCATTTTTTAATCAAAATTTGTTTCTTACCACCAATCTTTTTCTTTCAACTACTTAACTCCTTGCACTGAAAAGAAATCTATAAATTCCATTTCAGACAAAATCTGTTATCCTCCAGCACTATTCTCACATTCTGTTCTCACACACACAAAAATCTTCTCTGACCTCGCTCTCTCTTTTCTCTTCTCAAAAAATAAATATATAACCAACCTTCAGCTTCCCTAGTGGCCCTTCCCTGGTCACTGGTAACCAGGGAAACCAGATACTATAGTAACTCAGGGATGACAAATCATTCCTTAAACTTCAAACCATACATAAAGTCCTCATCTCCTTCTTGTCTAGGTGATGAAGTAGCAACAAAAATAGTGGCAGCAAATCTCCATCTTTACTTATTCAGTCTTTTAGCTATGTAAATCTGTATTTTCTCCATGCAACCCTTCCAGTTTAAGTGTCCTGCTATTTTTAGAACCATTTCATGCTCAGTCCAGGTTGTCTTAAATTAGACCTGAGTGCTCTCATCAAAGCTCTAATTGCATTTTTAATTTTTTTTCTTTTTTTTTAATATCTGAAGTTATTCCAGTTCAAAGCATAGGGATGCTCTATTCAACTGGCGAGGAAAAAAAAACTTCCCCAAGCCCCACCTGGTTATTTTCTCAGCCTAGAAACTATCACAGTCCAATATCATAGTTGACATTTCTGTCTCAAGGGTGAGTTTAGGCAGAGTCTCTGACATCTAACCAAAGATTAATTTTGTTGCCTTCCTTGAGTAAGGATATGACAACAGTTCTCTCTCTCCAATATCTCTCATTTTCATGAAATATGAATATACCTCAATCTCTGTGACTTTCACCCATGCCAAATTCGTTTTAAATTGGTCAACAAGCTGAAATGTTATAAAGGAGGCACATGCCAAGGGTAGGGTCACAAGGATGCCACTTTTTAGGACAGCTTCAAAAAAAAAAAAATCAGAACTAACAATTTCTAGATTACCAGTGTTCCAGAAATGCTTACTCATTCTCAAGAAAAAAAATAACAGTTCCATCATCCAGAGCCTTCCATACTCTTACAAGAAATTTTCTAGCACAGTTGATCTTAGCCCTATTTACAAAAACTAAGTAAATACTAGGAAGAATGATTATGCATTAACCATTCACACATCACAGAAAGTACAATTTTAAATTCTACTCCCATTTTACTCTGGAAATATGGTGAACTCAGTGGAAATGGTAGGTGAAAAACTTCCAAAGCAGACAGTAAACACAGAAGATATCAATTTCTCTTGCTTCCACCTCTGTGTTCTGGGTGATATGTTCTAAGTTACAGGTGAGGCAAATGATGGAAAGCTCTGTTTTAAAGTATCATTTACAACATGAGGACCTTTTCCCTTTGGTCACATCCTTAGTGTCTCTGCCTCCTGGAGTATTTCACCTTGGCTCACTTGCTGGCTGACTCAGATCCTCTGGTCACTCTAAAAATAATAGTATTATCCTAGACAGTCTAAAGTCAAAACCCAGTCCAGAAAGAGATTGATTTTATAAGGTTGTGTTTGGATTTAACTTACTGTCTCCAACAGGCAGAATATGACCCTAAAGTGAAGAAGCTGTTCAGGTCCCAGCCAGCCCAGTCTTGGAATTGGATGTCAGAGAAAATTTGTTCCAGCAGACTGAAGAAAGACACAACTCCCCTCTATCTGGCACTTCCTTGTTTCTCAGACCCCTGCTGCAGTTTCCATCTTTATTAAACAGGTCTGTAAATGTTTGCTCTCTAGGTAAGAAACTCCAGTGCTTTTTTTTTTTTTTAATTTGCTATTCAATGTGACAAATTAAAGAATCATAATACTTGTCATAAAAAGGAGCAAGTTGAAAATTTCCCTGCAACAGATCATCTTGAAATCCACACTGATTCAGTAGGACAGATTTTCTCTTAGTACATACTGAAAAAAAAAAAAAGCTAAGTACTGAGAAAAGTGATCAGTTAAGCTAGAAACTTTATTCCTATATTGGTATCTCCTCCTCTTATCGAGTGCAATGAGAGAGTCAGTATGCAAGCACCCCACAAACACTGCATGATAAATCTTCCTTAGACCCTTTAGAGAGACAATACCATGCCCACAAAGGGTTGATTTACAAAGCCTACTGCTACTCCATTTGAGACACTAAGCATCCAGTTCCAGAAGTTCTGAGTACCTAAGAAGTTTACTTGAAGCCACTGCCAGCATCTAAGAAAACCTGCAGAGCACCAAACTTCCTGTGCCACGTAATTGATAGCCCAGAACCAAAGCAACTAAAACCAGAAGTGTCTTTATGTGCCTTGATTTTCCTTATTTCCAACAAACAGCAAATCATCTTCAGTGAATAAGTCCCTTCTGAAGTTTTAGATGAGGCATACATTTCTTTTTTCTGTTCTTGGCATACTATATATAACATCTGCAACTGAGTATCTGCCTTTGTAGATCACCATATCTATCAGTGTTGAAAAACTATTCAGAAATAGACTGTATATAATAAGCAGTAGGTTCAAGCACAGGAAATGTTTTAGTTCCAGATTTTCAACAGTTCCCAGAAAAACAGACATGGCAGATCAAGCAGATGAGGCATTGTGTGCTTGTGCATCCTCTCAATAATTCTAATATATGTAAGATGATAACACCAATTTCTAAATAATGACACCAAAAACTTTTAGACTGCAAAATAAGTAAAATGTCAAACATAGAAGAAAGAGTATTGGCAACTTAATCTGATTCACAAGACAGAAGATATGACTCTTGCTACCTTACAGTCATTATGAAAGTATCAGCCTCTTTCCTGATGGCTTTCCCAGGCAAGGCTGCCCAGTATTTTTAGTTAAACATGACTAGCCTTAGTATTTTTCCCTTCTTCTTCCTTCCTCTTTCACTGGACTTCCTTTGAACTGATTCTGATAAAGGAAACTGGTTCCCAAAACACATTAAATTAAAAATTAAGATCTACAATCACATTGAGGAAACAGTCCCATACTCACAAAGAAGCTCTGGAACCACTAGTGGTGACAATAGCAAACAATGCATAGGGGAGAGGCACAGATTCTCAGTGGGTGAGGACTTGTCCCTCTGAAAGATTCAAACCATGGGATTAGAGCACTATTTCAATTCTCAAAATGGGACTGAAACACCCAGGGATCCCTATGGAGAAATGTTATTAAATACAGCCTTCCCTTGGAGAAAGGGAAACAGTTCAAGCAAAAATGTAAACTTCCATAATTGCAATTTAGTGTTGATTCTGTGAGTGTAAAGTAGAAGAGGAGGAAAGCATGCCCACTTTCTAAAGCATTGTCCATTGGACACATGAAAGTGTCCAATATTATTTTGCCATTTTAATATCACCAAATTTAAAAGTAAACAAAGAAAAATCTTTGTGTGCCATATACTTATAAAGACATAACTTTGCATTGTTTTTTCAACTACCCACATAAAATAGATTCTTTTCTGGCATCCACATGTAGAGGGAAACTATAACTTTCAGCACCAGCAGGGAATTCAATATTTTACTTTGCACAGTTTTTAAGTTTTAGCAGTTTGCAGTATTTTAGATCAAAACTTCAAAGAGCTAAGGAAGGAATGATGATGCTACCTTTGCATTATTTTTATGATCAAGCTTTAGCATGTTGTAAAGTACTTGCTGAATTTATTTTGTAGCCAAAATTTGTATCACTTAGTAAGACTGATTAACCTGCCCTCCCCACCACCCCAAAAAAACCCTCATGCAAATTCAAATAATTTTTGGAGGGAAAAAAACCCCAAAACCCTAAACACTGCTCTTTAACAGTTACACATAAAAATGGAACACATAATGAAATATATACTGTGTGCTAAGATACTAAAGTATCCTGCAGCATATAAAGCATTTCAGTTGGAAAGGAGAAATCATCTATTTCCTGTGACATCACCTAAATCTCTTTGAAATAGCTGCTGCCTTTAGAGAATTGGCACATGATCAATAGAGGTGGGGAAATGTCCTGATCTCCCTCAGCATCCTGCAGGCAGCTGAAAGAGTTCTACCTCCTGCAGGACCAGAGCACTGACCCAGTGCATATCATTTAACTCCCCCACAGAATATAATTTCTTTCCAATAAACATAAAGTAGGTTCAGTCTCTATGCCTTTGGCCTACTTTCTATTTAATATTGATGTGCTTGAAAACCAGAAGTATCTTCTGTTGCATTAGATATTATTAAAAGGAACACTTTCTGTTTCTTACATGGGTCTGTTCCCAGACTAGTTGAAGAAATGAATGATATATTTAAAAGCAGCCTCTGCAGAACTTCAGAGTTTAACAATTTAACAATTGTCTGAAGACACAATTTTGTGAAAGTGGCTAAGAGAGAAATACACCAAAATCTGGTTTTCACAAACTCACTTGGGATTGTGGAAAAAGATAATTCAGCAACATCCACAGAAAGCAGCACAGAAAAGTGTTGCAGCAGCCCTCTTGTTAAAGGGTAGAAATGAGCCAGGACACAGACTTGTTTATCACAGCACAAAAAGGATCCTGGTTTATTCCTCTTTACAGCTCAGCCATCCTGACTCCAACCATTCCCTGACTCTGTCTGCAGCAGCTCCTGCTGCAGGTTTCCCTTACAGCCTCTGTAATTCCCTGCTGAACTCTGACTGCAGCTTTTACCCAGCCAGACTGTGACTGCAGGTTCCAACAACAGCTCTGGCTGCACACCCAGACTGACCTCACTGCAGGGATTCTCTCTCCACATATCCTTCTTCATGCTCCTCGTGTTCATAATCCACCCCTCACCAGCTTCCCCCACTCCCTTTTATCACACTTACCTCTATTGGCTACAGCTGGAACTCATCAGGGGCAAGGCTGTATTAACACAGATGTTACTTATCAAGGGTGAGGTCACCTGTATTCCCTTCTCCTGCAATGAAGAGGCTCTTTTTCCAGAACATTTACTTGTTCACAAATTCATTTCTATGATTTAAGAATAGTTCACCAATTATGTCTTACAAACCTCACTGATTAACAAAAGTAAGAGCTGCTGAAGATTTGCCCTCCCCTTTGCTTATTTGATGGACAGTTCTGTGACACCAGAGTGAAAGGCAGAGCCTCCTTCTCTTTAATTCTCAGAGCAGTTGCAGTGCGCATGAAAGGACTGAGCCACAGCCTGCGGCAGTATAGGACACCGTGCCTGTCAGCCCCAGTGGCAAAGTTTAGCAGGGATCAGAAGGTGAGGGGCCAATGTCACTGTGCTCTACTGAGCCTAATAGAGAGAAACTCAGAAACAACTGGGCAAAAGGGTATCTCAGGAAAGGTATGATTAATATATTTTTAAATAAATTACTCAGCATAAGAAGGATTGCAGAAAATGAATCTGGAAAAGGAGTCTGTTCATGAGCTGCTGTATGTACAGCTTCAAAAATAAGACCCACGGCCTGCAGGATCCCTCCTTGCTCAGCCAGTCAAGATGACTTATTACACCTGCATACAGCAGAGGAGAAAACAGAAAGTAAAATTACTTCATTGATTTTTGTTCTGGTATATGTAAATAACCTTATTGTCAGATCTGCCCTTTCCAGGAGAAAAAAGTTTTGTTCAATTTGCCAGTTGATTTTTTTCTATATCTGATTTTCATATTTCACAACTTCTCCACTGAGGACTCAGTAAATAGTACCACGATTAACCGAAATTTTATTTACTTCCTAATCTATTTTATGGATTATTTCCAAGAGCTTTTTAAGTTTCTTAATAAATTTTTTGTTGATTTAGGTGATTTAGGAAAAGAAATTCTCTTGGGAGATTTCAAGCATTTCCAGTTTTTATATTTTCTTACCACATCTGTTAATAAAAGCATAATTTTTCTGAATATATTTTAAGTAAGCAAAGCTCTAAACTCTTATACGTGTTGTATGAGTCTCAATTATAAAACAAATATTGTTTTGAAAGTAAAATAATGTATACACCACTAATTTGAGAAAAGGAAGGACAGTCTATAAATCTATGGATCAGTCTCAAGCCAGTTCATTTTTAAGCCAAAATCAGTCAGTGTTAGTGAATGGCTGGGAATATCCATGTGGACAGTCACTGGAGGGCAGAAGTAATAACCAGCCTGTCAGTCATCTTAACAAGCTTCAACCAATATTGATTTGGGGGGTAGATGAATACAGTATAATATGCACACATTTAGAAATGTTAATAAAAATGTGATCTATTGCACTTTTCTCACTAAATACAAAAGGCCAAAAATAATCTGAATAATTCTAAGAAAATTGTTTGCTTGGCAAATCCATCTGCAAGGGATGTGGAAATAAATCAAGGGTTCCTTGATGTGACATGGCATATTTGAACTAACAGATCAAATAGAAACACCAGCTACAGTTCAAACAGTTACAACTCAGACTCATTAGAGACAAAAAAACCCAAATTAGATAAAAAATAATCTAACTTAGGTCATCTTTCAAAACAAACTGAAAAGTTACAGAAGTAAATTCTCAGTGCTCATGAGTCTAAGTGACGGACTTAATGTGACATATCATTTTTCTATATTCTCCATATCTACAGCTAGTCAAAGTAGAGGGTAGTTTTGTTTTTTTCATGAGCCTCAAAATAATCTTCTCAAAGCATTTCAAGCTCCCCTAACAATCATATTATATTTATATCCTAAATAAACAACCTAGACAAAATTCCAGGTAGAATTCTGTGCTCCCGCCTATTATAAATGACAAAAGCATTCAAGGACTGTGCATCACTAATTCTGACCTTACAACATAAATACAGGTTAAACAGCATACAAGATTCATATCTCATATCTTGTAATGATTCCAGGTCAGCCAATGAGCTGCTGTTCCCTTTGAAACTCTTATTTGTTTTAAAATCCAGTTTGATTTTGTAAATTTCTATTCCCAGAAGTGAAATCAACTTTAACAAATGGCAATACTGAGTCAACTGATACTAATATTTACAATTATACTATTCACTTAAACAGCTATCTTCAAAATGAAGCTATAAATACACTGTAAAATTTAGCAAAATTAGCAGAGTTTAATTTGAATTACAGATATGAGGTCAACTTCTGTTCTGAATTGAACCCATAATATTCTACAGGCTATAGAAAAAACAGGTGGGTAAATAACATAGAAATTGAAATATGCTACAAAGGAGACTCAACAAAAAAATTGCTATATACAAATAAGGTTATAATGCCATGCTACTGTAAAATAACCCATTAATTTGTTGTGAAGCAAAACATGTAATCACGTATCAATACCTCTGACTTTTACAGACCACCAACTTCCACAGATGCATCACGAACTCTACATTTTACTGCCTGTATTTCAAATGTTTCAGAACTTCCACAGTGCAGGACATCACTTAAAAAAGGAAAGTACTGAAAACCATACATAGATTAAAAATTATGAGACATAAATAAAATGATGGTGTGTTCTGCAACCCAACAAAGTAAAACTTTAAAGAAGTGCAAAGCCTTTTCCACAAAAAGCAGAATTCAAGAAATTGAATTACAAGTAGCATTCAAAAATATTATCTAAAAATCTCTTAACAAGTCTGTCATTAAGAGCAGTCCGTGGCTCTAGCCACTACTGCTTTGAAATTAAGGACTTTTTCATGCAGCATGCTGTACATCCTTTTTCCTTAAATAACATTTTCCACATTGCCTCTCCCCAGGCAACAAAGCAGCGAATGCTGCAGATGAACATCATATTTACAGCAAACAAGCAAAGACTTACTGGGAAGCAGATGTCTGTCACTCCTAGCAATGTTCTAAATGAGGATCTGAGCAATAAGCAAATTCCTGAAGACACCAAATGGTGACAAAATGATCAACCCTAGCGTGAGAAGTAAATTTTTGAACTGAACTAGCGAGGACAAAAGTACAAGTATGTAAAGGATGTTCTGAGGTCACCAAGCAGGACAAGCATGTGCTCTTCACTTACACTTCAAAACAGAGTTGTCATTTTCTTGGAATGTTTCATACAAGGTGACAATTTCAAGCATAGCAGTCTGAGAATTAAACTGAGGTCAGAAAAACCTGGTCAGTTAATAGCAACCCCAAAGCAGTCTGTTCTTTATGGGGCGGCAGCTTCAAATAAATGCGATATATAAATATTTAATGCAAATCCTTACTTTTGCATAAATAAATGTAGCTCTTGGCCATGTACAGAAGCCCTTATGTTGGGATTCTTTTAACTTCCACAAGTTAAAAGAATCTCAACATTAAGAAAACAGAGACAAATTCACATATAAAAGGAAAATCACAAAAATGCATTTAGTTATGTATTTATTACATAATTTGGGGTTTATGCTATATACTCTGAATTGCCTTAGTCTGTTTGACAGAACCAGTTTCAAAACTTCCACATAAAGATAGAAGAAATCATGGTCAAGCTTATAAAAAAGTTGCTGCAAGGGGATCTGTAATACGTTACATTTTCACACACAAAATAATCCTGGTTTTCTGTCTTTAAACAGCTCTGTTATCTAATTAAGCAAACTGACATTTATATGTGAAAAAAGGAAAATGTTGAAAAACTTTACAGTAACACATTTCTCCATTTTGCATGTAAAAAGTCTAAGTAGTAGGGGAGTTAGTGCATTAAGTATTGTGTACAAGATAGGTAGAATTATGCTGAAAGTTTGTTACAGTTAGCTTAGTTATGTATCCTTCTTCCAGAGATGTTTGACTTGCATGGAGTAAGGGCCCATGTTAAAAATTTTAAAAATATAAACTCTATCAGAGCATTTATTATGTAGGCATCACATCCTCAAACTCTGAAAACAGAACCCTCAGCTCATGAAAATTTCACACTGAAAACCTGAAAGAAGCCTGGTATGACTGGCAGAACAGACATCCATGTGCACAAGGCTCTTCCCATCAGGGCCTGCACTAATCCTGATGGATATCAGTAGGTTCCCATTGCCTGTGCATCAGGCAGTGCAAGCTGATGCCCAAAACCTCCTGCATTTCAGTGGTGGACAAAACAATTTTTATGTATGCAGTACGTATATGCAATTACTGTACAAAGATATAAATGTGCCTTTAAGGATAAAAATTAATTATATAAATGCATTAAACATTTTTTTTAAAGTGTGCATCTCCCTTTCACCAAATACAATAGAATTAGGTGCATTTCATATTAAGTAGATCCTGGTACATATAGGCAGATATAAATACATCTGCTGAAGAATGTACATACACTATTTCCTTGGTTGAATTCTAGCAGAATAGCTGAAGTCCACCACAACTTAAGCTAAAAACACAGCAGAAAAGTAGTTATAAAAAAATACTGTGTTACAGTAAAATTCTGAGGCAGCTATTTCTTCCAAAAGACACCTGAAAGTACAGAGACACTGTAACAAAATCAGACTTTTCTTCTCCTGTGACAACCTTCAGTTTCTTCATTCCTTTGAATATTGTTCCTGATTATGTTTGTAGGAGTCCCTAAATCTCAGCTTAACTGCTGTTATTGATTCTTAAGGGCTGAAACACAGGTCTAAACAGAGTTTTTTTGCCAGCTTCTTAAGTGTCTTTTATATAAAACATTAAGGACATTGATATATTTGTTTTCTCTTTTGGAGAAGTACAGATAATTCTATCATTCTATACATCACCTTCATTGATTGGTTTATTTCTAAAAATATGTGATAATTTACCTGCAGGACTCTTGTTCCTACCTCATTAAGAGCGATCAGTAAACCCTGTGGTGTTCATTAGGAAGAAACTTCTGTACACAGCAGCAAGAAAATAATTCCTTCAGCAACAGCAGTTCAGCATTTTAAGGTGGCTGTAAGGTCAAAGAAATAGATAATAAATACACTGATTGTAATCTCTATTTTATCTCTTTATTCTGAGGATGAGGATTCTGATGAGGTCATCCTGGAGGCCTAATTGTTTGATCCATGCATATTGGTTAGACTCACTATGACCCTTTTAACCAATTTTTAATAATATTTATTTTCTGGGAGTTCATAAATTCTGAAATTTAGCAGAGAAGCTTTCTGGTGAAGTAATGAGCCAAAATATGACAAAGCATCAATCAAAAGAGCATGTGGCTTCTGACCCTTTCTGGGCTTGGTTTTATGACTTTCATATCTTTGAAGTTATGAAAAGGAGACAAGATATGACAGGTACTGTGCTTGGAGAAGTCACTTAGTCAATTTAATTCCAGCCACCTGTGAGCAGCACCACAGAACTACTTCAGCAAATTTGAAGGTGTTCAGCTCCCTATCTCTCACAATAGTATCACAATCACTGTAATAGCTTGCAGGTGTATTTGGCTGACTTTCAGTCCATTGATGAAGTGAAGGATTTAAGTAAAAATGCAACAACGTTCCATTTCAACATTGCCATCCATCAAACAAAATCAGAACTAGCCTTCAGAAGATCAGGAAACCTATAAAAGCAATGCAAAATGTGGTTGTGTGAAGTCTTAGAATAGAACCATGGCCACTTACTTCTGTATGATGGGTGAAAAGAAAGAAAATGAATCCTAATATATATTATAGGTGAGCTCCTCATGGAGGCATTTTAGCAAAATTAGAATTTTTTGCTCCATTTTAGTTGTTCTAGAAGAGGAATACAGATAAAAAGCATTGGTTAACAACCTTAGAGCTGTTTAGGCTTAGGCACCAAGAAATTACACTTTCCCCAGGGCTTTTTATGAAGGTCTGGATACTTAGCAGCCCAAAAGATATTTTTTTTTTTATCTCTTTATAATGTTTTTAGTTTTATCAAGTAGGAGATTTTTAATTTGTCTTTGAACAAGCCATATTGGATCTTTCTGAAGTAAGTGAAGATGCTTCAATTTTCAGCAGAAAGTGAATCAGAGCCTTAGGGAAATAAGGTTGCCATATTGTTCCTTTGGGGAAGAGGAGAAGGTTTGAAGAGTAGTTTGAACAGAAATAAAGTTAGAGTTACAAATAATTTGAACAAAAGCAGGAAAAGAGAACTGAGGCAGCCTGTGGGAAAGCTAAACTGCTGCTGTAGGGGTGGCACTCTGCTACAGTTTCATGTAAAAATTGATAGACTTACAGAGAAATATGTGTAGACAGAGATGGTTTCATACTTTTTTTCCCATTTAAAATATTCATACTCGATACAGCAAAGATAACAATAGGAGTCAACATATTTCAGAAAGCAGAGTTCTGGAAGTTTGTGGTACATTAGTTGAGGGTAAAGCCAGAAGGCAGGAAAAAAGGATGAGGAAAGTAAGTGTGGGTCTTTCTGTGTGTGCCAATTTTCTCTCCTGCCTGAGGCTGCCACTTTGGTAATAACCTGAGTTTCTAACACCTTATATTACACAGGAGGCTCAAGATTCTGAAAAGTTACGTACAATAAAAAATCTGAGAAATGTGCACAGAGTAACAATATCTGTTAAATCTTTAGGCTCGGCTCTGTTAAATTTAGACTTTCTGGTAGGAATCAGTTAGTTGCAATGCTACCATTCAGAAGCAGACAAATGACATTTGACTTTTAAAGGGAGGGGGCATATGTGTTTGTGGAGGAAACAAGCCCAAGCCTCTGAGCAGACCAACATTTGCAGCATCGACCCACATTTTAACTCTCTCAACAGATAGGTTTTGAACCCTTCATGAATCATACACAGACTGGAGATAAATAGGTAGCATATTAGGAATTTGAGTGTCACAAGAATAGAATTTATACGCCTTCTAAACAATTTTCATAGGGCCAGCTTCGCATCAAAGGCAGTAAAATAGAAAACATTCCCAGGAGCTTCAGTCGTGTGTCAGTACTGATTTCTTTCTTTAATTTGTCTTTTTTTTAGGCACTTTACAAATCCAGAACAAAAGCTAGTACCTCTGCACTTAGCTCACTGACAAATCTATTAACATGGCAGATGCTCCCCTTGCATCAAACATCAGAGGTTTTTCACGCTTAATGGGCAATCTTTTCTCATTCTGAAATGGAGCTTCCTGAAGAAGATCAAAGCACAATGAGAATGAGATGGGGAGCAAGACCCAGGAGTTCTAATCCACTTATATCATCCTGTCTTTCAATATTGTGAGCAAATCCCCCTAAAATGAATGCAGCCTATAGTGGAAGTTAATCCTGATCTGTGAGATTACAAAGTTGGAACAGGCAGGTTCACATAAAGGATAACAAGAGGATGGGTGTCAAGTCTGTTCCTTACCAAACAGACCACAGGAAAAAAAAATGGAACAGGAGACCTTGCTTGCTCCTTGGTGCTACTGTGAATGTATACTCTGGGAAATTTTAATTCTGAGAACCTCACAAAATATTTTGCAAAGCATTTTTTTTAATATATATAATAGAAGAAAAGGAAAACAAAACCACAAATTACTTGTTTTTCCAGGAAGATAAGATGTGTATAAGATATATATATGTGTAGCAACTTCTGCAATATTTGTCAATACCACACTGTGTTTGAGCTTGTTTCATTTCCATTTTTAAAACTGATTTTTTATATGAGTATTTTATATGTTTGTTTACTTGCAAGTGTAAGTGGATAGAATAACATATAGGCTATTTTTAGGCCTCAATAAGGGCAACAAAAAATTCTTTTGAACTCAAAGTCACTTGAACCTGGCCATAAGGAGCAGATCACTCTCAGTGTTACAAGAAATGTATAGATTATAGATTCACAGAAAG
The DNA here is from genome assembly GCA_013401135.1 of Cettia cetti. Classification (NCBI taxonomy): domain Eukaryota; kingdom Metazoa; phylum Chordata; class Aves; order Passeriformes; family Sylviidae; genus Cettia; species Cettia cetti. The sequence continues at coordinate 68,039 of VZUI01043420.1, read as the reverse complement.
GATTTAGCTTTTCTCTGGTGATACTCCTACCATCACCACTGAATAAAAACAATGCACTATGCTTTTACCTAAGTTGTAATGTAAATGATGTCTCCAAAATTCTGGGATGTGATTAGTCTAATTAGAAACATGACAAACACAATCTCACTAGGACAACTGCTGTCAATATCACATCAAACATATCTATTTAATTATTGTATGTTACTTGGAGAATAACAACATTCCCAAGTTAGGAATGCCATAGCACACAGTCAGATTACTCATACAAAAGGTGCTAGAGCAGTTGAACTATATTAAGATGTCATCTGAAAACCAAATTAAGAACTAATATGTAATCTCAACAAACCTGAAACTAGTGGCAAATAGTGCATGTTTATGTTTGATTTTGCATCCACGTCAAAATGTGGGTTTCATATTTATAAAGCATTTTCAGAAACAGCTGTCCTAAACCTGCATGTAGAATATAGCAGGAAACTGCTAGGGGCAGTATTTTGGGGTTTAATAATTTCAGAGATAAGCATGGATTCAGTATAGGCTTTACAGTGCTTTTATAGATAGTATTGTGTAAAATATATAGTTGGGAGGAGATAAAATTTGGACCCTTTAGGGAGAAGTTCAGTGGGGAAGTTTCAGTTCAGTGATACTGAGGCTGAATTGGTCTGGCTTCATCACAGGACTCTCATTTTGCAGCCTGATGTGTATGGATCAGCCAGAATAAAAATGGACATCCTGGTTCTCAGTGAACATTCATGGGCAAAGCTGAAGGGAGGTAGAGTTGAAGGCGACTTCCCATACATGATCCAAAATTAATAAATGGTCATTTTCTCCTAGCTGAAATGCAAAAGAAGGGGCAGGGAGAGAACTTGGGTATGTAGAGGTCAGGCACTGGAAGAATTTATAATGATTATTTTTAAACATTCCAATGCCAACTTTTTTCTCCTTCTCAAGGTATTTGAGGTGAGTACACAAGGATACAGAGCTTGTGCTTAGGCATCTATATTTTCTTCTAGGTCAGATTAAGCTAATGTAATAAAGTAATGGAAAACCACTGATGGATCTTGGCTGAAGACATGGATGTCAAACTTTCTTTAGATAACAGAAACACTGTTTGACAGAGAAAGGTATTTGTTAGTGACTTTCCATCTACTACAAAGCACCTTGAGTTGTCTTGGCACGGTGACTTGCCATATGGAGTGATGTGTGACCTGTGTTAATTTTGTTCCTATAAGATATTTTGCTCAATTTCCACAGAGATGCTGTGATGTAAATTATTGGCTACATATGTCAGCAGAATACGTGAAAATTTGCAGCCTTTTAAGTATATTTAGAATGGATCATAATTCCATTACAAACTCCCAGCAATACTTTACCACTATTAGTCCCTGTTACCAGAAAAAAAAATCCTTGTGGTAACAATAATAATACTGCTTCATTTCCCAATAATGAGGTAATTAAGCTATCCTTCTACATTTTTTTACTAATATAAAATATTTGAATATTCAGTTGCAACTGTAACATTAAGCCTTAACAGCAGTAACTTAAAGCAACAACTGTCCTTGGGGCAGCAACAACTATTCTAAAGGAAAGCTTTGGTCAGCCCTTGTTCTATCTCTCTAATGGACAAAGTTGTTTTCCTCATTGTTTTGACTATTGACTTTCAAATGAATCTTTAGACCATAACCATCTTTTCTCTGAATGCAAATCCAGCTGTTTATACTCAGTAACTTTGGTCATTCTTTAACTAGTTTGCTCCCAAACTCAGATATCTGGGAGATATTCTATTATCAACTTATCAGTTGTCAGCTCATGAATTTCAGATAATCATAGATCATTTCAAATCAACATCTGCATCTGTTCTGCAACAGACTAATAAATCAAGTTTGTTTCAGCAGCCACCCATTTTGATTACCAGTGTTACCACATTTACTTTATTTTAAATATACTTTGTACTTTCACTAGTCTCCACTTTCCAGTAGAGTCCAAAGGCTGTTATCAAAAATATCCTTATAGAATAACTTTTAACAGTACTACTAGCATGATTAAAGCTGTTTTTAAAGACTAATAGGTATATAGCTAAATGGAGTAAGAAAAAAAAGGATACCTATATTACAGCAATTTCTAAAAAACAAATTCCGAAGTGTTTTGTTATATCCTACTCTGTTGCTTGTCTCAGTGCAAGCCCAGGGTCAAAATCTGATCAAGCAGAAAATTAACTGAAGCAAGATGTTTGATTATGACTATAGGACTTCTCTTTTCAACAGGCTTTGTATTAATCCTTTTTCTAGCCCACTGGGGTGACCATGGTAATATTAAGGGAGCTATTTGAACATGAGTTTGATCTGGTCTGAAACATCCTCATTAGTGCTGATGATGCTCATGTTGTAGAGAACCCACGTTCACTTTAAAAACAGCGGCTAAAATATGCAAGGCTGAGAGGCAGAAAAAGTTGAGATGAACTTTTTGCTCACATAAATTGTAATAGCAGTGGAGTCAGCAGAACTGCCAGAATTCTTTTTATACATTACCTAATTCCATTTGCTTTGCAAGTGTGTTCCACATGGCACTGTCTCTTCTGTCACTGAGGGGGTGGGCACATGTTCATATGTACAGTGAAAGTAGAAATCTGACCAACTGCAGAATAAAGACAAAGCTGAAAAAGAAGGGAAGTAATATATGACTTGAAGCCCTCCACACACAGTAATAACCTGCATCTAGCAAGAAAATTCTGGTAAACCCAGAATATTAAAAATATTCTGTTTACCTAGGCATCCTGTGAGAAACAGTGCCACACATTCAGGCAAAATACCATCCCCTTCCCCCACCTTCTCTCCAGTATTTTCATTTACAGAAATACTCATAAAATACCAGTATTTTTTTTTCCCAGAGCAATGTAACTATATCCAACACCAGGTTGGTATCAGAAGTCTACTTCAGCAATACTCCTGTGTACAGTGTTTATTACTTTTAAGAAAGAAACAGAGCTAAGGCTACAGAAAAAACCCCAACATTTTCACCATTTTGATTATATAAACTAATAAATATTCTTCTCCCAGATCTAGGATCCTTGAAGTCAATACTTTCTGAAAATAAATTGTTTCTTACTTTCCATATTTAAAAAAAAAATAACAATCGATAGAGAGGTCAGAAGTTTTTCTTCACAAAGTATTTTTACAGCACTTATTCTTTTTTTTTTTTTCTTTCCCCTTTTCTTCTCCTGAAGGACACTAAATATCAGAAAGCTGTAACAATCACAACTTCAAGTGCCTTTGCAAATTCAGTTGAATTTAAACGTGGACTCAGGCACAGAGGTGACACACACATGATTTCATGTATTTGCTACAGACAGCTGCATTTCCTTTCCCTCATAAGTTTATTACCTGTCCTTATGGTCCTCGATTTTAAATAAGGCTCTGACCTAGCAAAGCCTTATCCTATCCTATGATCCATCATATCCTCATCCTGCATTGCCGATTTACAGTGCAGTACCAGATTTATTGAGAATGTATTGCCTTTCTGTGATTTATATTTGTGCAAGTCACTGAATCACAAGAGCTATTAAGTCTTCAGGGCAGGAATCATTTCAGATGATACCTCTGGTAAATGTATCACATTCATTCAGTAGCTACTGAGTCTAAAATTAGGTTTCAGTTATACTGAAAAAACAATATCAATAATCAATAACAACAATTCTTTTCTAGCTTTATATTTATGCAATAAATAATGTCTGCAGGAGCTGAACAACATAAGGTAATTTCCTGCAATCTTTCAAGCCTTGTATCACCAAAATTAAGAAGAGGAAACCCTTCATGTTATTATAAAATAGGAACTCTTCTTAGCTTGATAATTATGATCCTTTAAGGCTTCTTAAATTAAGTACCACCCTGAAGAAAAAGATATTGGAAGAGAAAATAGACTGGTTTTATTTTTTCATCTCTTTCTTCTTGCACTCAAAGTTTTGAAAGAAACATCATTATCCTGTGATAAAAGTGCAATGAATCCTCTCCTATCTTCTCCCAATTCTCTATTGTTTTCTACAGTCAGATTAATATGATTATGAATGGAGTACAACTGTTTGGTAGCTCCCTCTGGAACTTAAAAAGGAAAATTGGATAACTTGGCAAACCTCATTTGCACTCAGTAGCTTGACTAAAATCCATCTCAGGATAAACAAGAAAACAACGTGAAACAAGTGTTAGAACAAAGTGCCTTGCACAGGCCTGGGCTGTTCTCAGCATCAGCTGCTTGCTTCAATATACTTCAAAAATATCAAATATCACTCTCTAACCAAATTGCCAATGCTCTTTATTTAAAGTAGTGAGATAACCCACTGGACAATTTTCACTTGTGGAATGATGAAAACTTCAAATCAAAAAACAGTCAAAACCAAACCCCAGAAAACCACCACAATAAAAAAACCCCACAGGTAAAACTATTAAAAAATAAGACTTTAATCAAAATTTGCCAGACTGATCCTAACTGCAGAGTTAGTGCCAGTACTTCCTGAGAAGTGGAGAGAAAGCCATGGCTGCCACAGTTCTCACGACATAATAACTATCAGGAAATGCTGGCTTCTCAGTGGTGGTAACTGTAGGATACCCACCGACTACAGGACAAAAACCTCATTAATATGGCCTCTCATTATACACAGCAATCACTATTTATATTTAACGAGATCATAGATCTTTAATGTGTAGTTCAGATCCCCTTTGGCTACAAAAATAAGAGGTAACCAGAGAGGGAAGGTAATGGCATGAGCTGCATGAGATCACCTAAACTGCACTCATACCACGTTGATTTTCAGCTGGACAGCATTCAGCTCTCAGGCTGCTGCCAGGGTTTGAATTTCTCCAGCTGCAGAAAAATCATCCATAATAAGTCATCCCTTGGGATAAATTATGAAATGACCACCATAACTGAGTCCTATCTCTACGGACAAAGTACAGTTGTAGAGTGAACCTTGAAGTTTTTACTATCAATTAGTTACTCATGCTAAGAAAGTTTTCTTCCTGCAGGATGTTGCCATCCTTAAGCTTTGGTAAGATTTTGTGGGGAATACTTGGCAGGAAGGTGTCCAATTGCTGATTGGCCACACCAGTGTTCTTTTGTATTCCACATAAATATGTTGTAAAAGCACCACGTGAAATCTTGAGTACCTAGTGAACCTGGTTATGTCTGTAATATATCTTGAAATCCAAGCTTAGTGTATAGATTCCACAGATAACAGAGAAAGTCCAAAATTAAATTTGTTTGCTGAACACACGCACAAAGCCCACAGCTGAACAGTACTTGAATTTACTATTTCTCCCCTCCAGATTAATAAAACCCAAAATAAATAGAGGGTTTTGAAACTTTTGTTGGAACAATTCCTAAAATGAATGATTTTTAAAGCTGATCATTGCATCTATAAAACAAAATATAGCTACTAAAATATTAGTTTACTATTTACTACAGTTTGTGCTCTGGATTTGTTATGAGAACTTTTCTTAAAGAAGCTCCTAGAATTTAAAGTGGTTATTCCAATAAATAAATCTAACCACAGTTATGAAACATGACTCTACAGATGGACCAACATAAAACTAATAGTTGGAAAAGAACGTAAAAAAACAAAACAAAAACCCCAGAGAGCAAGAAACTGCTGCAATTACTCTCCCACCTTTAGATTATTAATCACAAGGCAGCTGCCAACTGGCCTTTTATGCTGAGTTAAGTAGCCACCCAGGCTGTAGTTTTTATTTTATTTGCCACAAACTATTACCTCAGGATTCAAATTCCAAATTGGCTTAAGAATTGGAAGTGTACTTTGCAGACATCAGACTGCTCTGTTCACTCCAGTGGTGGTTGTAGTTTGCTCAATAGGTTGCCGGCTCCTGGCTTCTTGACTTGCACTAACAGGCAAAAAGTCTGATAAGCAAACTTCAAAACAGCACAGCATCCAAACAACTTAGGGATATACATATTGATGTCTTTCTTAATTTCTTTCTTAGACACAATTATGGACAAAAAATACACAGCATATTCACGTGAATGAGCATCCAGAGGTTTCTTATTTAGTATATACAGGAACATGTACAAAATAAAATACATCAATATAAAATTTCTGGTAAACATTCAATAAAAGAAGAGATGGCTGGACTGCTCATCTGCCAGTGGCTAACTTAACTGATCACAGTTTTCTCTAAGTCACATTTTTACTGCTTAATTTTTTGGTCACAAACCAAGTAACAAGGGCAAGTTAATTTGTGACAACATACTTAGAAATCAGTTTTAACACTAATATGTGAAAAACACTAGAGGAAGAAAGCATAAAACAACAAAAAATTCAGTATTTACAGAAATACTCAGAAGGATTAATGATATTATTCCTTTTTCCATGGACTCCAAAATACCAAATAGCAACACTAAGGGTTTGCTCAGTTTCACCTCCTACCTCAGCCTTTTTAACTACTTCTTCTAGTTTGTGTCCATTCCAGTTTGTTAATTCCTTCCTGTTTACTCCTTGGGCACTTTTTGCTCTAGGAAGCAATGTAAAGACAACAGGGAAAATACCATGTCCCTAATGGAAAATGACGGAAATGCTGGTTATTGTGCCCTACACAGAGCCTTCACTATCTACACCGGCCTCAGTGAGTGTTCCTACGACTGCATGAAATGTTCCCATTCTTCTCTGCCCTTGACAATATGCACATAATGCTGCTTTAGAGAACAAGAGAGTTCTAACTGAGTTAAGTTCTCACAACATCCTTCTTCCTCAGGTAGGGGGGGAAAGGGTTTTAAACTGATAATGGCTGCATTAGCCTAAAACATGAATGTGAATTAAGTGGACACTCGACAAACAAGAAATAAGTCTTCACAGAATCAAGCGGATGCTCAATTCAATGCTAAGATGCAGCACAGTCACTTCAGTGCTAAGGTTTGCATGTCCCTAAAAGTAAAATACTTTCTTTTTTTCTAAAAGCTCTAAATGTCTTCTCTGGAGCATAATGGAACATGAGGCATAATCTCCATAACATCCCAATGCACCTAGAATAAAGTTTATAGCTAGGGGAGGTGGTAAGCACAGTTATTACTGAAATGAGGAGATAACACATATCAATACTGTCCAGATACTGAGATATCTGGACAGTAGTCAGTGGTGGCTGCAGGCACATTGGTAGAGATCTCTACAGCTTGGAGTAAGTAATTCTAGAGAATGACTCAGCTTAGTTGAAGAATTAATGAAATAAGAAAAGGAATGTGCCTGAATGTGTTATGGCTTTAAATCTGGTTATCACTACTAAAATGTAATTTTTAATTATGTTACCTGTTTATTTTTTAATGTCTTAGCAAAATAAAACAAAACTAAGCAGAAGATTTTTATGAGATTTCCTGTCTTTAAAATCAAGGGCAGATTCTACCTTACTTTGCACCATACAATATCTTTTGCTCTGTTGCCAAATGACTGCAGTTACCACTATTATGACTGACATCAATCCTTTAAGTTTTGAAGGAAGTAAATAAACAAAGTAACAGAAAATTTAGCACAAAACGGTTTACTGTAAGACCACAATAATTTCCTAGAAAAGCTCAAGCTTCTTAAACAAAAGAAAGATTCTGGTATTTCCTGAGGGCAGTGTCATCTCTCAATTTACACTCTGTAGTACTAGAAGAGACTCTAAGTAAGCCAAAGAGATAATCATTAAATCTAGTGCTTCAAAACATTCCATCCTCTCGTTCAAATAGGTTCATTAAGTAAATCTGACATATACTACTGAAAACTCTTTACATGCTACAAACATTTCCTTACAATCAACAATAATAAAGAAATCCAGGCCTGATCCTACAGCTTTTATTTTGAAATTTCAGTGAGAAATTGAGATTTAATCTCATCCAAATTGAATTAAGCACCTTAAATTAGCAATACAAAATCAGTATTTATAAGCCCTCATGAATCTAAGTGACAGGTGAAGAAAGACCTCCAGCTCAGACACATGGAGTACTTGATCAAGACAGGAGTGAACACAGCTCACTCATATTTAAAACATTCTTTCATATATTTTTAATAAAATAACTGATACAAATTCAAAACCAACTTCATAAATCAAACATTATTCAATGTACAAGGCTTCAAGGTTCCCCTGTTATGGATGTGAGCGTGCCTGTCTCTGAGACAAGGGTTTTGCACTTGAATGCTTGAGGTTTTATGAAAGGTTTATTGGATTTCATAGTCCCTTAAGGGGAAACCCTTTAAATGTCTTTGCAATTATAAGTCTAATAACAATTTCAGCTCTTGGACAGAGCCTTGACTTGACAAAGATAAGGAACTGGAAGTTGCTCAGTCAATACAAAGCTATTAATCTCTGTCACCCTGCTGTCATTGTGGCTCAGGGAAACAATGTAGTTTCTTGACCTACGTGAAGCCGTGTAGTGATTTTATTCAGGATGTCAGCATTCATCAGCACAGATTTTGTCACACCCCAACTCACTTGAAGAGCTCCCAGTTCTTTATCTTGACTGCATTGACACCCTTCAGATACCAGCAGTTTGTTTCAGTCTCTGCTTATTATTATTATTTAGCACCTACTCATGTGTAAAAGCCTTCAAGAATAAAGTTTTGAGTTGGAATATAAGCAGTCTCAGCACTGCATTCTGTGTCCTCAGAGGACAGCTTTGAGTTGCCAAATGTTATACACGCTTGCATATTCAAATGAAGGTTAATTTTGTTCATCTTCAGTAAAATTAAATTAGTATTTTTCCTTAGTGGTGCGCTTTTTAATGTCATCCTTCTCTGATCTTGAAATACAGTGTGAGAACACAGATCAAACTCTTAGCAAATTATCCTGCCAATGTTATCACAGGAATGCACAGTTAGTGTGGATTTGTCTTAAATAAGCCAAATTTATCTTTTTTTCTTGGTTAGTGTACCCTTGCTGTAGGAGAGATTCAACAGCACAGATTCGTTAATGAACTTATTCTAAAGTCTTGGTGAGCAATGAAAAGAGCCCTCACTTTTTTTCTGGAAGACTTTGGAGAAGATTACAGTTTGTAGAGACTTCACTAAATGTCACACACAAACAGAAAACAGATGTAAAAAGAAGTAATCTAATCATTTCATACAGAATGACAACTGCACTCAAAACTTTAATAAATAAAGGCATTACTGAGTAACAAAAATGTGGACAAGAAAAGCTAAATAAATGATGAGTAATGTAGCAATGATGATTAGATGCATTATTTTAACTGCTGAACACCAGCTTATTATACTAAATAATATATATGAATACTAGCAAAACCTGGCAAATACTAGTAATCTCTCCAAAATACTTAGCAGTATAGTATTCTTGTATTACACTTCATAAAAGTAAACTAAATTCACTGACATCAGTAAAACTATTCTAGAATTTCTCTGAATAAATAAGACTTTCAACCTGAAATGACATTCTATCAAATTTGCAACACTGATAATTTTATATTGTATAATTAATATGGATGATACTGTAAAATTGCAAAGGTGTTTTCTTTCTGGGTTTTGTGGTTTGTTTGGGGGGTTTTCTCAGTGAATATTTTTAATGCAAGGAACTACAAGAGAAAACTAACTAAAATGACAGCAATCAATTGTATTTCTATTAGACAGTTCAGGGGTTTTCTATCAACTCATGTTTTCTTTTTTTTTTTTTTCCCTCTTATTCATCACTCTTCAATTTGTCCCTTTATGATGTCCCCCTCTCTGTCCTACTACCCTTGTATTCTTACTCCTTCTTACCCTTGCATCTGCTTCTGCTTTCCATCTGTTTTGCTGAACAGGTTGCAGAGCAAGTTATATAATAACTTTCACATCCTCCTGCTGAAATTGGCTGCAACCAGCCTGCTGGTCTTACACTTGCTGAGTCAACCTGCTCTCTTCCATGTAGTCCTTCCAGTGTATGAGACTGACAGAGGCAGTGCTGCTTCAGCAAAGTCATGAACAAAGGTGACAGTAGGCAGCTGCAAAAATAAACTAAGAATTAACTTCAAATGAAATTTTCATCTGTTTTTTTCTCTGCAGGCTTCAGAAGATGAAGCTTTTGAAATTATTTTATAATGTGGGTTCACCTGATTGAGGAAAGGAGTTCCACTACATTCTCTTTTTACACTGGACAAGCCTAAAATCAACTCACTTAGAAGACATTCTTTAATGTGTCTTCTGGTAGCTACTGGAATTGAAATGAATGGGGAAACTGAATTAATGCATCATTTGTCTTAATCCTGTCAAGGCAAGAATCTATGATAGTTGAAGTCCATAAAGCTGTTCCAGTAGCAGAGGATTAGCACCTACAGGTATAGTTGGAATTGCTTTTTCTCCTACTTTTTCCACACTGATATATTTTATATCAGGCCAATTGCCAGTGTCTCAGTGCATTTTCTTCCTCAACTATCACTCTCCCCCTTTCACTCTTTCTGTGGTCTTTATCTTTTCCTCTTCAGTTCTATTAATCACATTTTGTGGTATTACAGCCACTGCTAAGAAAGAATACCAATCTTGCATACTGTGGATATGCTTCAAATTTTCATAAATCTTTAACCCAAAGTCCTCCTCCCTGTTCTCTACATGTATATACGTGCATGTAAGTACTTATGCACACACATATGCAGCATCTGTCACAAGAAGCCCTCATTTACTCAGGGCTGTTAGCACATAATAACAAAAGCAACAACACAGGCTAATGCCAATTATGGAGCCAAGGATTGTATAATTTCTTCTGATCCCTCACACTGATTCATTAATACTTGTTTATAAACACAAGCCAGTACTTTTCATCCTTCTGGGCCAGTGCCAGCACCACACTGCAGTTTGACCAAGTGTACTGCACAATGTGCACACTCTCTCATGCCCTGATTCACTGTGCAAGCTGCCATCTCCTTGTAACCTCTCTCAATGCAAATTAGATGGGGTTGACAGGAGAGCACAAACAGATTTTAGGAGGTTTGTGCATTTTTGTACAATAGGTAACCTCATTATTAATTTAGCATTTGCTTCTTTTTCTTTCACTCTCTCCATTCTTTAATTCCACTTGGTAGTTTATTTTCAATACTTCACAAAATTATATTCTTGGATATGCTCAAACCTATTTCTCATCTTCACAATAAAACACCTAAGGTTTTTGTCATTGTTTTGGGGTTTCTTTCCTATCTTTGTTCAGTCTGTTATTCAGTATTTATCCTTATTCCATCTCAGACAGCCAAAGCAGAATTGCCCACAGTCCCTTAGATCTTCTGAGGGAGATACAGACAGTCTCACCTATGGTCCACCAGGAACAAGGTGGGAATTCATGGCTGCTGATCCTGCTCAGAGACAGTTGAGTTCATGGTAAGGACACAATTCCGTATGCAATCTAGAGTGCCTGTCACCAACTTCATGGCCCATTTTCTGGGCAGCCAGATGAGGTATCAAATATTTCCTCCTGACTTGCTTCTCCTCTTTCTCATCACTTTTATAACACTGACAGGGTGCATCCAATCTCATAAATGCAAATGTTTTTACTTCCTTTGACTCATAGGACCTAAAGATTCTAAAGCAGTTTATACTTCCTGTGGTTTCATACCACTTTCCAGTTCCAATGTTTCTTAAAATGTCACTGGCTATTTTTTGCCTCATTATATAATAAATTTGAAATAGAAATGCTTCAGCTTTAATATATGGTGATTCCTGAATTTTGATGCTACTTCTTTCACTATCTTTATATTAATACTGAGGAATTAATCACTCTGCTTCAGTTTTATCTTGCTGGATGATAATATGTTTTTAGTGACCAAATAACTAACCTTTAGTACCTAGAAGCAGCATTCTATGTATCTAAAACTTTACATAAAAGCTATTTATTACCTGTACCCTTGTTTAGGTGTGTCTGAAAAAATCAACAATATAAAATAGGCCTGTATGATAATCTACAAATGACATAGTTCAAAAGATAATCAAATATTCACGTGATTAAAACTAGAGGTTTTCTGATCTGGCACAAGGAAATTCTCTTGGTTTAAATGGCTCTTTAATCTCTCAGTCTCTCTGTCTAGATCACATTTAAGCAAAAAAGTTTTAAGAGCACAATCTCTGTAAAACCATAATATCTGATCCTTTAAATTTGAGTATCTGTTACTGACTCTGGCACCATAAATTTTCACTGGATAAGTATTTTCATTTATAAGTTATGTTGTAGCAGTGAGATTGTGCTGTAAACCCTTCTCCTTTGCAATGAATAAAGCAGAGGAGTATCTGGAAATGCCTCCTGAGCCGCAGAAGCTGTAAATCAGAGGAATTGCAGCATGTGGAACAATGCACCTCTCCCAAAATGTTTCCAGAAAAAAATGCTCCATCTGCTTGAAACTTGATAATAAATGATAAAACTTGATCTGATTTAAATGTATTTTAAAATAATTGAGAGTGTATTATACAGAAAGATTGTATAAGTCAAAGTATTTCCTCTGTTTAAGCATGATTGTTACAAATCAGCATTTCCAGAAATGTTTTCTTTTGGACAAGCATTCTATTGCAATGCTACTTCCCATTACATTTTAACTTTCTTTAAGAGAGTACAATAGTTATTAGTGATTTATAGTGAAGTAAAGAAGAATCAAGCCAAACATTTCTCATTAAATCTCCAGTCTACTTCGACCATGCCTCACTTCATCATTTTGAATAACACTTCTCAGGAGAATTCACAAATCAGTATTTATGCTAATTATTTTCAAGATTTTTAGAAAACCTTGCTGTCAGTGCATTGAATAATGAAAGAGGAGTTGAAAATGCAGTGTTTCATCAACAAGATGGCCCAGTAGAACAGCAGTGCAACAAACTTTTGTTTGACAAAATGCTGGGGCAGTTTCAGTACTCATTCACTGGATGTTAAAAGCATGAGAGGATGAAAATCTTGCTTCATGAAATCAGAATTAAGACTGAAATTTACTGAGCTCCCCACCCCAACATATAATCATGAAGAAAACCCGAAAACAAACAACAAAAAATGTTTCTAATTCTATTATAATGAAAACCCATTAAAAGAAATTAAAAGCAAATTTTAAAGGAAATTGCAAAGTCCCATGTCAACAATTTCAAAGATTTATTATTTATTTTAAATTAAATTCTGAAACAAAAAACCCCTTGGTTTTATTAAGCATTTCAAATACAACAGAACCACGTAGACTAGAATAGTATCATTTTCATGTGTTTGTGGGGTTTTTTTTCCTCTCAGGTGAGCAGATTACAAAGCCTTAAATAAGTCTCTTGATTTCGATCTCAATAAAATCACAAATGCAAAATGAAATTACATTTCTTAACATATATATACCAGAATTTAGGGAAATAATAATCTTCTTTTAAAATCTGAAAGGGTTTCTGTCTCACTGAAAGTTTAAGAGGTAGGACTTGCCCATTTATTGTGGAGTGAAAGCTAAATGAAAAAGTCAACCTAGTGATATTGTTTTCATTATTTCTGGTAGGTTGGAGTCTAAAACCTTCAATTTAAAGGTAACTATGACTTTTGAGCTAGGTAGTGTCCTAATAAATATGCAACACTTTGTTCCTTTCCCCAGTGAAACTCTAATTATTCTCCTTAGCAGTAGCTCAGGGGAGAGTAATGAAGTAATGTGTGGTTTTGCATAAGTCAGGGCCAGAGCGAGAGATCTGTCCTGCCAGAACACACTGAAGTTCAATTTCTGGTTTCCATTGGGTAAAAAGATGGCTTTACAAAAATCTTAATGGGAAAATAAATTCAAGGGAAGCAGTCACTTTGCAAGGAATAAGTAAAATTCTACTATGTTTAAGTTTTGCGTTTCTAGATTTTCACAGCTCTCATAAGCAGCAGTGTATTTGAGTTTATTTATTCACAAATCATGGTATGTTACAACAGAGATTTGATCTCATTCAGGGTTGAACCATGTTAGAATGAAAAACTATTATGCAGTAATTGCCTTTACACAGCTGCTGGAAGAATTTGTTTTTCACCTCATGTCTTATTATTCACCTTACTGCAGATCTGTGGGTGTAAGAACCACAAAATGATCTGAGTGTCCTATTATTGCCCTATTACTGAAATGTAACATGACAGTTTAGGTTCAGATTGCCACTTGACCACTTTGGGTCTGGAATTTGTTGCTGTGAACAGCAATCTATTTTTCCACTTATACATGGAAAACAACACTTTAGAGTTCTTTATCATAGGAACTAAAAATAAAAAGGTCTTAAGAATCAGTAAAGGCATGAAAAATTCCTTCTTTGAAACAGAAGTTACCTACACAACACCCCATCATCAGGAACACAAAACGTGTAATTAAAATTCTGAACAGAAAAACTGAGGCCCTGATTATACAAGGCAAAAGGAAAATGGGAGCAGTGTTTGAAATCTTTCAAGCAGACAAGGCAGTGATGCTCCACAAAAAGATAGGGAAAGGTCAATTATGTTAACTCAAAAATTATGAAACACGAGTTCAAATACTACATTCTAGCTCTGGCAGCAGACTACAGAGATTGGAAGTATTTAGCCTATTTGGGAAGCTAGTGGAGTCTTTTTTCAAAGACTTTTTTTGTCTTTAACTCTTAGAATTTGCACACTTTATGAAGAACTTCAGTCAGGAAGTACAAGAGATTCATCTCCTTTCTCCTCTATCTGATCTCTTAGCTATTGCCTTTGAACTCTGGGTAAACTGGATTTGATTTTAACTTGCATATCTGTTACCTCTTCATATGGCCTCTGACAGTGCACCTATTTTGAAATAGGATGTTTATACAAGAGAGAAATTTTAATCTTCAAAAAGACCAAAAAACCATTTCATATTAAATACAAACCTGTGGTATGTCTGTTTTGAAGAACTATGAAAGGAAGGAAAGGAAATTGGTGGTAAACACTAAAAGCAGTCATACATGTCACCCAAATGCCATTAACACAGAATTCAACAAAAAGATTTGTTTAAATGAAGACTGCAGGATTCACCACCAAACCCCTTTCTAAATGGGAAACCTATCAATATGCTCTTAGTCTGCACACGTTTTATTGTGTTCTTCATAAAGTCAAAGGGAAATTGAATTTGGTCTAGAGGTGATTGACCAGAACTCTGCAACTACACATCAGCTCTACATCAAGTCTTGTTTTAATACACACAAAAATCATAAAGAAGCAATTACAAACATCACACACAAAAGGCCAGGAAATGGCAGCAGGAGTCACAACATACTTTATTCCAAGTAGCATACATTTAAAAAAAAAATTGCACGCATTGCTACAAATTCTGCTAAAGTCCAAGTAAACTCTCAACATGCTTCCCCTTAAAGAAATGGTATGTTCTACAAGATAACTTAAAGTTTACTTTAATGAATCTGTTGTGTGTTACAGTTTTTCCTTCCCTCCTCCCTAGTGTACTTTTTCACGTAAGGTTAATTTGCAATTATTAACTGGGATAAAATATAAAGAATAGGAAGAAGAGGTAAAAGTTTACAAGAGTACATCAGTGTAGATGCTGAATGTAAATGAGAACAAAGGTCTGTGTGCTAAGACATATAGTTAGGGGAAAAGGGCTAAGATACCAGAACAGAGTTGCTGTTAATAGAAAAAATTCAATTATCCCTGGTAGACAATTATATCTAAGAGTTATTTATTTGCCAGCTGTTTGCAGACATGTTGTCAGCTTTTAGGTTAATTATCAAATTCCCAGCTCCTTCTGATTTTCTTCAAGAACACTCCCATACTCTTACTCCTTACCTACCCAAGATACTCCTGTTAAGAAACATAACATACATATATATGCAATACCTTTCAAAAATATCTGTCAGTAATGAAAACCAAACTACCAATGAAAAATATCAACCAGAGGCAAAATTGCAGTAACTCATATGGAAAACGTATAAACAACCTCACAACCCTGAATGTAGAAATCAAGGAACTGGCACTGTAAAAATTTCCTTCTGATAGACAGAACTTGTTTAAAAGGAAAATAAGGCTCTTCACACGTATTATTGAGGCTATTGTGAAAATTCCAACAATTTTAGTCTCTGGAACAACTACAAGCATTAAGAATTATAATTAATTTCCTTTAAAAAAAACTCCACACATCTTTCTTCTTCATCAAGGCACCTACTGTAAATAACTGAAACTAGCTGATTCAGAAAAGGTCTTTTGTTATGGTAGTTCCCAGGTTTGCTGTTCTGGCAACAGAGATGAGTCTTTCACTGAAGGTTCAAAGACAGTAATGGGAGTAATATAAATAACAGGTATGAAAATGACAATTAGCAGGAACGGTACAAGCAGTAAAGGGACTGTCAAAGTCGAGTCAGGAAAGTAAAAACAGGTTGTAAAAGGAGTAAGGACTGTAATATTAGTGAACATGTTCTAACTACTTCTAATTCCAACAGCTCAGCTGGGGACTCTGCTATAAGGTAGGAAGGCAGAGTCATTGAAAGCCAAGAACAGAGCGCACCGAATTCCACATTTGATGGGTTCATTCATTGCAGGGCCGTAATGAGGCAGCTTTATGTTAGCTCAGGTGTGTTTACAGTCACACACCTCAGCTGTCTGAAAGGATGCCTGTAAATTTTGGTGTAACTATTGCCAATCCCGATGTCATAAGTGAATGTCGTAAGTGGGGTGGTAACATCCTCAGAGTCCTGAAGCCAGCCAAGAGCTAGGTAGGAATCAAGAACCAGTGCCTGACTAATAAAAAACCCCATCTATAATCCTATACTTGGGTAATTACATCCCCAAAGAAGTGAGGGTTTCATACTCAGACCTGAAATGAAGAATCTTGCATTTACAAGCAGCTGCAGACACACCTTCTGAGAGCAGGAACAATTTCCCCACCGAAGGGGTTGTCAAACATTGAAACAGGCTGCCCCAGGAAGTGGGCAGTCACCATCGCTGGAGGTATTGAAAAAGGTGTGTTAAAAATTAAGCAGTGAGGTAGCATTTCTCACTCATTAAATTCACACCAGCAGATAATCTGGAAGTCAGTACCCAGGATGTCCCCTGCAAAGTGAGTGGGACAATGTCTAGGAAATATTTCTAAGAAAATGAATGCTAATTAATAATAATACAGCACCTCCCTGCTTTTATGTTCATTCAAAATACTTACTCTAATTGCTTTGAGCTTTACCTTACAAAGGCAAAAAGCTAAACAGAAAACAGCAATATTCAGATATGCCTTCCTTTTTTCTACAGTTTTCTAAAGATGCTCAGTCCTGAATCTTGCAGACTAACATACAGACTTTCTCTGACCTAGAAGCTGGATTATTTGAGTAGTCTATTAGCTACTTAATTTTGGGAGCATGTGACCTTCCATGGGGATTTGATGTGAACAGCATACAAGGAGATGCTAGAGGGGAGTCAGAGTACCAGCAATGCCTGGGAGCTTGCTTCATTGTAGCAGTGAGCTAGTGAGCTATAATTTAAAGGGTCAAAAGCCTTCTGTTATTTTCTTATGAGACTTTTCTCTTTTGATGACTGTGCTAACAGACCCTGTTCTATTTATTCATTGAAATTTATGTTTATATTCCATGTGAGATGCTCATCTATCTGCCAACCTTTGTCAGCAAAATTATAAACCTGTCAGAGACACTATTTTAGTAGTAACCTATATTGGCTGTAAAAAACAAATGCAAATGTTCAGACAATTACTTATATGCAATGAAAATAGCACTTTCCAACAAATAATGCTGCCAAATAAAATACTGACACTACTTATCTTCAAAACAATGAATTTATATCATCTACTTTGAATTGTGTTAAGTTTTTTGAAAGGCTTTATTTAATTTACTACCTCAAGAAAATTGCAGGCATTTCAGATGCATTCAGAATGTGGTTAAACATAGGAGTGCCAAACAACCTTCCTGAGGCATTTTGCAAAGCTGTGCTGAAATTCAATACAGTTGACTGAATTCAAACAACAGTTATCTTCCCTAGTCCATAGGTGTCAACACACTAGAAACTGCAATGTCAGTATATTAGTAGATATTTGCATATTTATATGATAAAATCCTTGCTTCTGCTCAAGCAGCATTTTTGCCTTATAGTGTGAATTCCATGGCTTTTCATCTTCATGGATTATGTTATTTACTGCATAGAATTAATTCAAGTCAGCAACAATGTAAAACGTGGTGGGTAGGAGAGAGAAGAGGAACCCTTGCACAGCCACAATGAAGAAAACTATCTCAGGATCTATCTTGGCTTTAACCTTATTTTTAAAGAGGGAACTGTATTAAAATTTATGCCCTAATACCTCCAGAAGTTCTGTAGCAGCCTTATTTGGGCAGTACATTTTACTTTTTGCTAAATCTTTGCAATGCATGTTGCTGATATTATCATCAAATAAGAGATTGCAAGAGGTTATCTGGTGTATTTTCTTGGCCCAAGGCTTTGTGGCAGTGTGTTTTTTGCCAGAGTACTCTGTGTGTGCATGCACAAGAAACAATTAGTGTCCAAGGCTTTAAATTAGTTATAAAATTATTCACAGCATATTAGAACCATAAAACAGCACTTGTAATATGTATTCATTTTATAGATAAGCTAAATTAGCGTAGCCATTGCAAATTAGCTCTATTTCAGGAATTATAAAGGCAAACAGATCTCATCCTTCAGCCTCTGTACCTATGAGGATTATGAAGGATTTGATTCATAATAGACAGACTAATTATATTTACACACTCAGGGCATTCTTTGATACTAGTTCAAATTTCCACTCAAGAACCATATAAGATATTTAAATGTATATTCATAGATCTTTTGTCTGTCGAATTTTATAAAAGTGATATAAAGTGTTATAAAAATCCTATTTGGTTTTAAAATAACAGGTTAATGTTAAATCAGGATACTTTTTTTTAATTATCCTGTCATTGAAGATGAAAATTTAACATCTTGTCTTTCACTTTAGATAATTCACATTCTCCTAGTTAAGATGTATTTTATAATTGAAAATAATATATAAAATTTTTCCAATTGAAAGTTTCTTCTCAAGAAGGATATTATCAATAAGCCAGCTACTTCCTGATTTTAAGACTTTATTTTGGAATTTTTCAAAGGTTATGGCCCCTATTGTAGTGAAACTTATTTTTAAAAATCAACATCGCAATAAATAACATTTGCATTGTTAAACAGCAGCTTCAGAAATACAAAATTTTTAATTGAACCATGAATAAGTCCATGTTTTTCCAATAAAACTTCTACTGGTGGTATCCTGGTCTCACTAATGATAAAGGAAGATTATCTTGAAGGAACAAAAACAATACAGAAACTTATGTAGAAACTAGAGAAGGAGGTCTGGAGTCCCCCTATTTTGTCTATAAATAGATAAATGCATAATTATTCTTACATTATCTCCTTGAATTTTATTTATCCCAGTACTCATGAGTTGCTCTGTAGTTTCAGGTATCCTCAAATGAGTGAGAGAATAAGAGAACAATGGGACAATTTCACCCACTCAAAAAAATCTGAGGAAAGATCTCTAGGAGCTTTCACTCCATTCTTGGATTTAGATATTTATACTTCAGAGAAAGAAGTTCTATTACATCTACACAGTTGCAGACAAATTTTAAAAATACCTAAGCATGCTGAGAGGCAAAGTCTTTTAGAACTTGGGTCTTAGGTGTCACAATGGGAACTGTGCTGGTGAGTGTATTTGAAAATCTGGTCCTGATATACCTGCCCTAGTTGAACTTAAGATCTTTTAAAATTCTGTCTCCAGCTTCAAATGCTTCAAAATTAGGCTTTGGACTCTTCAAGCGTTATTTTTATTTAACAGATTCTTTTCAGAAGTTTTGAGCATCTACAGTTTGTGTTCAAGTGCATATGATCACTGGATCCTCAGCATATATGAATTACAGGCCTATCCTCATTTCTAGATATTCTGGTTACTCCTTATAGGAAAATTGTGAGGTCTGCTTTTCATATCTCTTTCTCAATCACATTCTTCAACAATGTAGCTTCAAACTAATTTCTCTTCTTTGTGGTCCCTGTAGCAGTTATACACAGGCCAAATTACTTCTGCATACGGATTATAAAGACATTCTAAATGATATAATATGCTCCAGAAAAGCTTTTGACAAGACAGACAGCCAAGGGACTGAAAGGTGATGGTCTTTTGCCATTTCTGAGTGATGTGGCTGCCAAAACTCATGGACTTGAGGTTTAACCTTGCACAGACAGTGATCTGTCTTCATGAAAACCGACTGTCACATGCACATGCCTCAATTTCACAGAGGAAGCACTGGAACTGTAAAACAAGAGAACCTTGGACATCACTAAAGAGAAAAAATGTGTAAAGCTTTCAGGGCCTCACCCAACAGCTAAAATTAACTCTGAATCACCCGTGTGGATATATTCTGATGCAAACAAATTTGCCACGAGGCATAGCAATTACAGTCTCCCATGGCCAGCACAACTGCAAATGAAAGTTTCTTTCTCTCACTAGATCTAAAAAAGCTGCTAACTCTTTATTAGCACAGAACCACATTTTTATCTGCAAGGACAGAACAAGCTGCTACGCCAAATGATTTGAAAGGATAAGAAAGCATTCAGCATAACAAAGTACACATTTTTAAAGAAGGTCAGTATCATTTAATGCCACTGTTCTGTACTGAGCAAATCTATCTCTTCATACTTCCATCACCCTCACAGAAAATATAAACAGCCATTAGGAGCCAGAAGGGCTAAGGGAAATGCAGAGTTTTAATTGCTTTGCCTTGGGATTGTTGCAAAGTTGGTATAGCACAACGAATACTCTGACAGCTCAAACAGAGATTTATCTATGAAATTAGAACTGCTTTAAAAAGAACACACATGAACCTGACAGAAAGTACTGACTGAAGACACAGTATCAGCTTATTAAACAATATAAATGAAGGAAGGATGCATCTGCAGCTGATTTGCTGTGTCCATCTGGGACCCTTTTAGGCTGGCAAGAGCAGCATATTATTGAGTGACAGAATTCGAGAGAATTTGGAATAATGCAAGGAGAATCATGACTGTTCTGTACAGAAAATAAGTGTATTTATTGCCAGACTCTTTCCTTTTTTAACCCAGAGAGAGCAAACCATCACAATGTTAGTAATACAGTATTTTTAAGTGGAGAAAATGCAAAGCTGATCATTTATTGCCCTGTTAAATGAGCAGCAATCTTAATTGTGGAGTCAGAGCAAGGATGGCAAAGACTTTTAATACTGTATGTACAGTACCTAAAACAATAAGGGATCACTGCTTGGACATTAAGCAATTAACAAAAATCAATAGTAACTACCTGGTTTCTATCTCACCAGTTTTGAAATACAGGGGTCACTGCTACTCCTAGCACAGTGTGTAAAACACTCCATTATACACAGATATATAAAACTATTCGTAAGGGAAAAAATATTTTCTCACTTTCTAAATATTTTCATGGCAACTGACATGCTATTTTAAAAGACCTTCCTATTTAAATGAAATCTTTGTACAAATTTTTCTGATTTTATTTTGATTTTTTTTTTTTTAGGAGTGATATAACTCTCAAGACTTCCGTGAGAAAGCTAGAGGAAATTATTTATAGTTGCTGGTTTGGGTTTTTTTAATAAGGTCATTATTTCAAACCAAGCTCAGGTTATTTACACATCAAAACTATGCAATACTGGTTCTTCAGGGCTTGTTCTAGATGATAACACAGTAATGGGAGGATATGACCAAGTTACTGATAAAATCAAGAAAAAAAGGTTGTATTTAATTACATATCTTACATGAAATTTAAAATCTATTGATTTGGGGGGGAGAAAAAAAGCTATCATCCTCTTATTTGTCACAGATTTCCTATCAGCTAGCACTACTTTGATTTTTAAAAAATTATGTGTCAATACCATAACCATACAGATTATGCACATCATTAAGGCTAGACACATCAGAGAAGTTAAAGATTTTAAAGAATCTTTCTAAGTAAAACGGAATTGCTTCTATTTTGTAAAAGGAATAGAGATAAATCCTGGTAGTGACAACATGGCTAGAGAAACTGTCACTTTGTGAGGTGGCAGGATGAGGCACAGGAGCCCTGAATATCACCATGATTCAGCTCCAAAACACTGCATAACCTGCATAAAGTTATTTACCTGACATTCGAAACCAAACTGGGGATAGTGCTCAGATTACCCAGGTCCCCTGACTGTCTTAACCACAGATCATTCTCCCTTTAATCAATGCTGATGTCTGTTTCGAGGAGGTGATTTCAGGACATAAGTCATTATTATAAAAACTAAAAATATGTAAGTATCCAAAGGCCATCTCTACAAACCTTTGTGTTTATATATCACCCACTCTTCACCAAGTACATCTAATTACTCTTCTATGTAACAGCACTTGGTATTCAGTTATACTCCAGTGTTCTGCTGCACTAAGTATCTACCTGCCTATTAGTTCCAACCCTGCAAATTAGGAAGGAAACTACAAGCTGCTACAACCCATTCCTCAGAGAAAGCACCTGTGTTCCCACCATATTTCCAAAACAAGCAAGTGAAATGTTATTACTGTGATTAAAGAAAATTAATTCTAGATTAGGCAATTTCGAGACACAGCAATAAAATCCACCCTTACTTTTCAAATTACCAATAATCTTTAATATTTTTCTATTTACGATCACGAGCTATTTTAGAAGACATCATATATAACTGAAAGAAAGAAAATTTGTTTTGATTGCCTATATTATATTTACTCTAAAATACTTTTGTTTTCCTCTTGATTTTAAAAGTCAGCACTACATTACAGAGAACACATATGATACATTCATAGATACTCTTAGCTCACCACTACTAGGCCAAGGAAAAAATGCAAAAAATGCAATCACTGCATATGCATGTGAGAACAAACATGAATATACAGAATGCACCAAATTTTTAACCCCATCATTTAAGTCTTTCATGTATAAAAAAGCAACTTCACACCTAGTTGAATGAAAGACATTTGGGAAATTATTGGTATAGTCTTTTGTACTCATTTATTTTCTTTCATTTCATTTTATTCATCTCTCATTTTGCAATATTTTTTAAGAGAGACTCAGCATTTATTCTGGCAGCTTTGAATGCCTGCAATTAAACTGTCACCATGTCTGCCATTCTTATGTCCACCAAACAAAGTACAATCACAGAGTAATTTAAATCGAACTTTTTAAAAGAAAAAAAAAAAAAAAGAAGTTATCTTCAAGACAAGTGTGACAAAAATGCCTGGATATTAGTGGGGGGAAACCCATTCCAATAAAAAGTAAGTTCTTCTTTGAAGGAAGTGCTGAGGCTATGCTGCTTCTTATTTCTGCAGACAGAATCATATACAGAGCACACATATCTTTTCTTCTCATTATTTAATTCTCCTAACCAATGCTGTTTCGACCAAGTTTTGAACTCTGGCATTCCCACTCTCCCAGAAGCCATGGTCTGTTGTCTCTCACACCAGATCAGTGCATGAACTGCTTGGGCCTGATGACATGACAGTGTTGCTGTCACTCTTGCTCACACATCATATAGAGTTTTATGCCTGCTTTACAGGGATCAAACAAATTAACAAAGGGAAGCTGTGCTGGATCAGGGCCTCATATAGCTGCTATCCTTTTGGTTATACAGCAGAAGCCCATGCTGAACCAGGGTCTGAATTTGCAGAACTGGAACCATTTCCATACCAAGTTTTAAATCTTGAATTCAGCACTAGTGTTTGCAGCCTTGAACACTTAAAGCTGATGTATACTGTTCATGTCACTAAAAGAATTCATCTTGTCAGCTTCTTTCACCCTCTCTTGTTTGATACCATCCCTTACAGCACTTTCTTGGTCACTGTAACATGAACCAGACCAAGTACCCAGGCTAAATAACTTGCAGGTGGATTCTTTTCTTGGTTACAGTCCAGACCAGTTTCCCAATCCACATAGGCATGTTCATGCCCCCATGAACTGTCAGAGGCACTAGGTGGATGGGAGTGATCTCTGCATTTTTTGAAGCAATAGCAAGAGCTTCTGCAGACCTGCATATTTGTAGAACTACCACACTATGTCACTGTATGTAGAACTACCTCCTTAATCATTTGAACCCAAAAGGGTGCAGACAGTGCCCAGATACAGAGGAACACAACTATAAATTGATTCAGATCAAATAATCAAACTGCAATCTTGGCAGAAAGCTTCCCACGTTCATGCCAATAATCTCATGGGAATTTTTAATGGATGCAAAAATTCAAAAATTTTATTCAGTCTCATCTAGAAAAAAAGAAGATAATTGTTATAGTGGAGAACCACCTTGTATCTGGGTTATTAACTCAGTGACTCAGGAGGAATAGTGCCATCTACTGAATTAACTCTAGTCCTTAAAATACAACCTAACAAAATCATCTCTCATCTGCTGGTTATTGTACATGGATGGGTTCTTTGTCCAGTTAGTTTCATAGAAAATTGTAGTGCAGACACTTCAAATCACTTGGCACCTGCTGTTTTTTCTTTGCCAGGTGCATTTCAAAAGCTTATTCACAAAACAAAAGAAATAAGGTGATTTTTCTCAGTATGTTTGCAATGATACTCGCAAGAACCTACATGGGCACAGAGTACTTGGAACAGTCCAGGAGGGAAGTAACTGTTGGCTGCTAAAAGTTACAAGAAAATAGAAGCCTGGAACATGAAAGCAATGAGACAAATCAGGAAGAAAATAGATCTATGTTTACTGTTTCTGCAAATATCCCAGGAAATCCAAAATCCAGCAGTGCAAGCATATGGCATTAAAAGAAACGTGATGGACATGGGTTAACACCACTACCAAAATATCTAACATGCAAAAGGTATATATTAAATAAACAAAAAAAAGAGTGGGATGGAAAGAAGTTTAGGTGATATTAAAAGAACAGATTGAGATAAACAAGATAAGGTTTAACCACATAAATCTCTTAAGTAATCACTGAAAAACTATGTCCTTCTATGACTTCCCCTTAAAATTCAGTCAAGAATTTCCTTCAGGAAAAGGAGAGGCTAAAGATTCACCATCAAAATAAATACTCTGCATCAAGATGATGGGTGGATATGGATAAAGTGTTGATAAGCTATTATGGACTTTGTAAACCAAAATAATATTGATAGGTCAAATGATACTTATGCATATAAAGGAAGTATATGCAAATATTTCATCATCTGTCATGTCAGGAGGGAATTCAAGGAATTAACTGCCATAAAAATTGCCAAGTGATTAAAGAAACGTGCACACACTTAAATCTTTCACTTGGTTAAGCAATCAATACAATCACAGGTTATTCTATGGTTAATCACTGAAAATAAAACAATGAAGAAATTTTTTTCTAAATTTATAAACAACTAGGTAAGGCCTAGTTATCATAAAATCAGATTCAGAATTATTCTTCTGGTCTTTCTTAGAATTGATGGTACTGAATCCAAATGAACACGTTGTTCTTCTAAATCACAAGCACAGAGAAAAACCCCTAAATATCTCAAGAGATTTTATTTTAGCTATAACTGTCTTTACATTTTCATCTCCTTGAAAAACAATCAGCTATTAAAGGAAATTATATAAAAGTGTATATATTCTTTAGCTGCATGAATCATACAATGGAGAGTTGTTATCCTGCATTTGTTATTCAGATACATTTCCCAATAAGACTTTGGAGTATAAGAAAAGAAACCCAAACTCTCTGCACTGCTGAGAAGAAAACACGTATTTTCCAAAATACTAGAACCTATGCTACCAATAACAGTTTTAAATTACTTAATTGCTATATATTGCAATTGAGAAAAATTCTTTCCATATTAGAGTGTTCCTTTTATGCAATGCATAATTTCAGAGTAGGCATTGTTTAAATTGATTGCAAATTGGTAAATACACAATATATATATAAGACTTAAAAATTTATTATGTAGCTGTTGATTCACTTCTTGCAGACATGTTTGTACTATATGAGTTTCCAAATTTTTTTTTCAGAAAGATGAAATCCCATGAAGAAATGCACAGCTTTTGAGGGAACGGTCTCATGATGATCTTTAAGGACTCTCTGTGGATTTTCAAGTCATCTTGTCAAGCAGCAAAAACATGAGCTATCTGACCAGACACAGAGCATGAGTAGAACAGCTGAGAACAACTTCATCACATACTCACTGAAGTCAATGGAAAAAATATCTGCAGGATTTTGTAACTGAAGTGTATAGGAGCCTTTACAACGACCTCAATGAGCACTGAATCAGTCCCAGCAGAAGCAGCAGAAGCTAGTGGGTAATCACTATGGGTAATATATGAGCTGTCCTAAGGCTGCAATGTATTTGCATAAACCTTTTGTTGAATAACTTGAAGAACAAAATAAATCAAAATTGAAATCTATTCACAGTTAAATGGCAAGCTGAAAAAGAGATTTAGTGAGTTAAATTATTCACCATGCTCCAGTGAAAGCATATTTCACAGATTCACATTCCCGAGTGAACTCATGCTCTGCCACAGCCTAGCTAAATTTAGCATGAATAAGCATCTCTGGACAAATAACAGCCAAATGAAACAGGTGCCTTAATACATGCACTCAACACCTGTTATTTTGCAGAAAATCACAAGCACACATATTTGTTCTCATTTGATTTATTAATATTTCCAGTATTTCCAATGAAGCTCTTTTGCACCGGACACACACACAGGGCCTTGGGCTAATATGCATCTGTGATTCTGCACTAAACACAAAATTCAAAGGGTTTTTTCCTATGCCTGACTGGTTTATAATAGTAAAATATCACTTGGTTATATCTACTATAATTTCTGTGAACTACTTTTCTTCCCCTTTATACTCCTTGTGAGATGAGGTGACCAGAACTGAAATTACAAATTCATATGATGGCATTGTATTATTCTTCTATACATACAGCACTATGAGGGCTGCTATGGGGAAGTAAACTCCATCCCATTTGTATCCTTTCCTTTCTGTATTACAGTCTCTGCATTGTGGCTCCATAAAGATGGAAACTGTATTTACCTGGATTCTATGGACTCCTCCAGAATCAAGCAGTTTCTACATTAAATCCTTTCCAAAAAATTCATATCTGTATTTTTCTCTAAAACATTATTTTGTCATCCTCTTGCCTTTCATTAATACTTACTCTGTTAGAAGCACTCTACTTCAAAGGTGCTGTTAAACACAATTCTCTCCAATTTGCTGGTTCCTTTGTGCTTGGAATGCAAACACTGCTGTGGTACTTTCAAGAAGAGGAATAACCACTCTTCTGAGAAGGATTCCTACACAAATGTTCACCTTTGCACAACCACTTTGCTACCAGTGCATGAGAGGTCACTGTAAACATTTGTGGAGAAGCAATGTCCTATGAAATAGGACAGAGGAGCAGAGTTACACTGTCTGCTGCTTCATTTGGAAATGGTGGGAGAACTCACGGGGTCCTGTGGTGAAAGCAAATGCTGGCCAGAACGAGACCCTGGATGCTGAAGAGTTCTGAAGTTTCTGCAGTGCCAAAACAAAAGGATACTGGCAAGTGAATTGAAAATAAGACTGCTTGAAGAACAATAAAAATCAGTAACAAACACTGACACTAATAAGCTGAATGACTGGCAGTTATATAAGAGTGATGAGCAATTCAGTCACATTTGCCAGGATAAATATTAATTGTGTGTTAAAGTATCTCCTATCCTATTGTAGCCACAGTAAAAGACAAATGACTAAAACATAGGCATGTAAATGTGGAAATAAATGCAGCTTCTCAAGAATTAAAGCAGCTAATAACAGTGCTGAATGACAACTGGGTGTCCTTGCTGAATTCAGATGCTTAAGAAAATTTATAGCTTGGCAAGAGAGAAAAATGAACGAAGAGTTTGAAAACATTCTCATTCCAAAATTAATAGAGATGACCTAAGACACAACATTTCTACCCAATAGAAAAAGTCACTAAATCTAACATAAGTATTGAAAACCAGTAAGACAACACACAAAAGGTAATGACTATCTGAAGAGTAGATGGCTCAGAGAAAAGACAGACACAGAGAGGGAAAGGAAAATCAGAGTTAAAAACCCCAAAATTTGTTTATTTAAATTAGCTGTACTGAAAGAGAAATAGAGAAGTCATTGGAGTGAAAATAACAATGGATATGGGCCATAAAATGGAGGAGAGAAGGATCAATCTGCTAATGGTTCTGACCTCCCTACTCAAGCTAACATGGTCAGGGCAAAATAAAACATTTATAGTCAGACATGGTAAACAGCAAGCGAGCAGATAATTGCACAGGCACACTTTCTTGTCAGTGATATTTTTTCCTCATAGTTTATCTATGATTATACAAAAGCAGAGGTAATGATCTACTTAGTTTATGCATTAATTTATGATCCAGAAAATAAAGCACAGCAAATAATGATTACCATCACTGTTTTGTTTTAAATCTTGCTAAAAAATTCTCAGTGGCCAATAAGCACTCATTCACTTAGGATTTTTTTTTTCTCTCCCCTTTGTAAATATTTCTGCATTTCATCCACTTGGCTTTCAAAAGACAATTTTACCACAGAACTGCTAAACAATAAATAACATCAAAGTCTTCAGTGGCATAAAGATGTAAGCAGTTTAACTCTATATACATAAATTCACTGACTTCAGTGAGATGCACGAAGTCAAACAAGTGTCTTTGTTTTTGGAAAATACAAGAATTAATTATTAAAATACATTTTTCAAAATGAGACTGTCAAACTCTACTTGTAGAAAAGACTTTGAAAATTCTGAAACTGCGGTATTATATAAAACTTGGTTTGATCTTCTTAAAGAAAACAAGTTTAACTGTCAAAAATAAGCTGTTGCTCAAATCTTTTGGAGTTCTGATCCTGGCAGGAATGTGCTGGCACCTAGCATTTCTTTTTCTGCAGAAACATACTTCTGAGTATAGCTGTTCATAACATGAAATATAATCATCTGTTTAGATACTTTAAACACATTCATATCTTCTGCAAAGGCAATTTCTATCTTTTTGCAGTTGTCACAAGCAAGTTTTTCAGTCTAGCTGTCAAGTGTGAACAAAATCATTTTTTCTGAGGTTCTCCAGAGCTCTTATTAATTACATTTATTGTAGGCTTGTATTAATTCTAAATGTGCTATCAGTTTTTGCTGTGCCTAATCTGCACTCTCATATACTCCTTTATGCCACCATTCATCTAACACACCCACAGAAGCACCACATGTGAAAGACAAGGCATGGTGTTCAGCATCTTGTTGCTCAGTGCAGACCAGAACTGAAGAAAATGGCACATTAGTGAAAAAAAAAAAGGCACAATGATGATTTGTTGATGACACCTGCAGGAATATCACAAAAGATGTCAGTTTGCCTAGTCCCAAGGGATCTAGGGATTTACAGGTTAAAGCCAATAGGCTTGAACTTCTCCTGCAAGTTAATTGGGAACTGGTGGTGACTGCAGAGCCTCTACAGAGGATGCTCATGTGAGGCCCTACTTAAAAAGTGGGTAGTCATACTTTGCATCAAGTAGCCATATTTTCCACCTCCTGAAGACAGATACTGAGGGGAATTCTAATCACAAATTTAGCCCCCAGACCAGAGCTAACTACATTCAATGTGGAACATCTCCTGCTGAAACTGTCAACAAAGTAAGCCCATGTATACAGATCTAGAAGTCACTCCAAGACACTGCACAGAATGTTCACTGAGATAATTCCATTCCATCCTCTTTTTAGTAATTACACAATGTTACACAATGTTACACAATGTAATGTATTGCCAATTATGTTGTCAATTTTCTTGAATTGATAGGCTTTGTCCTCAGCAGGTCCCCCACTTAGCCTGAGTATTACACCACAGTGGCCAGCTGTTTGCTTCTGGTTCTGGAAATAAGGCAGCCCTGTTCTGTGCTGTGCTGCATGAGATCAGCACACCTTCAAACTCTTAAGTTTGAAAACAGACCAATATATGTAAGAAACTGGTGTTAATGTCAAGGAAATTCTCTCCCTTAAAATGTATTATCATGTTCCAGGAGCTGTCCTCAATATCAGGTAGTTTGAATACTTTTTCTAATTAACATGATGAAGAAAGTAGAAGAATAAAGAAAAAAGCCCTTGACAGGGAAGAGACCCTAAATAAGAATTAAATTTTCCCCTTTTCCACCTTATTTCAAGCTGCAGTATCATAAAAATAGATGGACTTTTTCAAAAAACTCCTATAAGGCAATGAAAACACAATAGATACCAGTGCCAATCTGGCACCCACTGGGTCCTCTGCCTTGCCAAAATGTTTCATTGAGCTGCTGGCTGAAAGTGAGGAGCGAGCTGATGCTGCAGCTGCTGCAGTATTTGTTTTGTCCTATTCTGGTGGAGATTCTCCAAGGATTTCCTCCAGAACAGCTCATTTACAGTACAAATATAATAAACCCCCACTTAAATATGTTCCAAAAAAATCCTTCTCAGTAACAGGGATCCTGAAAGCACTAAGATGCAGGTCGAAAACAGACTTAAGCAGAACATTAAACTCTACTTGTTTTAAACAAACAAATTATTTTCCATGTGTTACTTGGTTATTCTCTGCAACCCCAAATCATTAACTGTTGGGCCAAATTTCTGAATGCAACGTTTTGAAAAGCAAATGCATTGTTTTAAAACATCTCTGTCAACTCTGTCATTAGTTTACATATGCTGAGTGAATGGGTGTTACAGGATGTTACACATCTGCCCTGCACCACCACAGGAGTACAGAGCAGTTTAAATCAACAGGTAGATCCACAAAACTGCATTTTACAACTTGAGGAAGTGACAGATCTATGTTTTGCCACAGATAGAAAGGAGGAAAAAAATGGATTTTTTTCCAATTTTTGGCACATAGAATTGACATAAAAAGTAACTGTCCACAGGGATTACAAAGGAAATGCTACTGTGACAGAGTGCTGAGGAAGAAGCAGGATGCCTCGTGCATGTGGTGGACAGCCCGTGAAAGGGCATTTCCAGGCACCTGACTATGGTATGGGAGAGATCTCAGATAAAAAACAATGGAATTTCACTGCCCCCAAACAGAGTAAACCGAAAGCCAAACTGGGCCATCAGCTTCATAGCAAGCTCAGATTGTTTCTCCCTGCATACAATATATTTCCTTCTCAAAAAAACTTGTTTTGAGAGAGGCAAACTGAAAATATTTCAAATTTGCCAATGTTTACAACATATAAGCTAGCAAAAGTCAGCTGTTTAACACATATTGTCCAATTATATAATCAATGTCTGAAAATGTTTTGGTCATCTTTTTTTAATCTTGATTAACAAAAAAAAATATAAATTTATATATAAATTTATGTACTAGTTTTACTGTTCAAAGTATTTAAAAAATACTTTTATTAGATAATAGCTTCCAGGGAAGCTTTCAAATAGCATAAATGATGATAATGATAATATTTAATAATGGTAAGTAAATTGAAAGCCAAATATATTATGCCCCATAGGTTCATATACTTCCTTTGCTTCCTAAGCTCTGTCCAGTCTGCTAACAGAATTTTGGTGTAAAGACCCATCCAGGGCTACAAAGCCTGGGAGGCTGTGAGGCTGAGCTGTGAGTGCACACTCAATATAATGCATGCTCCACACTGCCACTGATCCAACAGGGACCAGGACCAGGGAGCAATTGAGAGCAAGCAGAATATGTACTTAAGCAACAGCTATCAAGGTAAAACAGAGGAATTACACTTTCAACTTGTAGAAGGAGGACAAATCTCTACAAAAATAAATATACAGGAGCAATGAGAATCTGCCCTGTTCCTTGTAAGGCTTGCACGGAAAAATATCATCTTTCCCACTGCAACTCAGATTGTTGTGTGAAATCACTCTCCATAGATTCATATTTTATAGTAGACGTTGACTAATACTTTCTGTACTTGTAACATTTCAATTTACTGGGATATGTTTATTTACATGCAATATTCTCTACTTCTGGAGGGGCTGAGCATCTTTACCTCCTACTGACTTCCTTGGAGCTATGGCTGCTCAGCAGATGGGATGAATGGGCCCAGGATCTTCATCCACAACAGGACTTGATGAAGATTTGCATTGTTTGGTTATAGTAACTTGCCTAATGATCTGCATTCCCTCTCTATAGGTTCCCAGAAGAATCTGACATGAATGGGAAAAAAAAATTAAAAATTGAGTATCAGCCAAATTTGAAACACATTCTTAGAATATTTCATTATAAAAATTGCTTTCAGATTATAGGAAAAGAGCTTGTAGGAAATAGTAACTACAACAGAAAAAAATAGGCTTATCTTCTATTATGATGTTTATGGGAAACCTCAAGAACTACTGTCATTCAGTATTTTAAAAAATAGACAAAAAGTAATGGATTCTTAAATGATGCATGCAATTCCTATGTTGTTCATATGTTATACAAAATAGTTACCATTCTTATGCTTTTGAAATAATCATGTGGTGTGTCATTGTAAAAGGAACACACTGAAAGGATGTTTACAATAGTATGGTTTTGGCTGATAGTACAATAAGTTAGGTAAAAAAAATCTAATGTAATTGGGACTAGAAATCTTTAAAGGATCCTTGTCAAACTGGAGTTCCATGAATAGACAGTAATTTTTATTAACCGCAGTTTACTGGAGGATGTTTCTCTGACTCTGGCTCTTTGGCACACGTATATAAATATATAATTCAGTGTAAAAAAGCTACACCCTTTTTACCACATGAAATTCCCAACTAGGCTGAAGATCAGAAATCAGCTGCATGAATGAATTCAGACAGAGATGCCCATTTGGCTGATTTGAATTCAAAAGAAAACACTTTTTGATCTGGGTTTATTGTACTGAGAAACTGCTGCTTCCATAAAATTCAAAGTAAGTAAATGCAGATGAGAATCTTTGTTTATTAGGAATAGTTTAAAAAAAGTTAATAAGTCACTTGAGGCCACAGTGAAATCAGCAGTTTCAGACAGCACTACTTAAATTTTACAGTAGATTTTTTATTTAGAACAACACTTTTCATAGCTTCTTACAGGCACGAAAATAACTTTTCATTTACAAAGTTCAATATACCCCGAACAGCAAGTTTCATGTTGTTTCCAGTGTTTTGTGAACAAGACAGGAAGGAAAGAAAGCCTTCAGTGTGATTCCCTCCTGAGTATCAATACATTGTCCCAATATCTAAGGCTCAGAGTCTGTTAAAGTTGCTGGAGTTAAATTTGTGGAGGTGAGTGCAGTGAGGAGAGAGCATATGCTGCAGCCTTTTGACAGATACTGCAAACTGCTGGTGCAATGTATCCTGCTGTGTAGCCCTTTAGGAGGAACTAGAAATGTTTCATCCATGCCCTAACGTTAGAGCTGACCCAGGGAGAGGCAGTACAGAACTTGTTCCACCTTTGTATCTGTTTAAAGAGCAACCCTTATGGGACATGTAAGGTGGCACGAGGGAATATTGCAGTAATCTTACATTCTTGTGATTTTAAACTCCTGCAACTGAGGTAATTCTGTTAAAGATCACATCAGAGTTTTAAATTATAACACAAGGCACAGGCTGTACAATTACTACAAATTCTGTACAGGACGAAAAAAGAAGAGAGGCAAGAGAGCAGCAGCAGCATGTTGAGGCAGCTAGGTCAAAGAGCATGTCAGAACCTAGAAAAAATCATAGAAAGACTCGGAGGAAGCTGACAGACATTCTCCAACAGCAGGAAAGACATTGGGACCGTGGAAGCAGAGCCTGGTTTGAAGAACAGCACTTTTGAAAGAATGTGAGGGGTAGCAGGCCAAAATGACTTGGTGTTAAAGGCATGTCTCTGTGGGCTGCATGGCTCTAACGCTACAGAAATAGCACAGCAGATTCTTTATGGAAAAAGCTCAAATGAACAGGGATGAGCATCCCTTACCTTCCTATTTGGCTCCATAGAGGAAATCAGCTTCTCAATTTATTTTACAGCTCAAATAATTAATACTGAGATACTGGCCCTGAGATAATGCAAGCTCTTCATTCCTTGTTTTAGGAATAACATCAAAACCCTTCCTTCTCCTTAGGCAACCACTACTTTAAAGTCTCTCTTTTCGTCCTGTATAATAGGGATTGGAAAGGTTGGAGGCAGAAGACATAAAGTGGATTAAATCAGTGAATAATTACTAACCTACACAGAAGAAGCAGCCAGCAGTACTCCTAAAGGAGCAAGACAGACAGACAGAGCTAACATGCTTTTGTAATCCTGTCACAACAATCCAACTCCTTAAACTGTTTCTTTCAGCTGAGAAAAAAATGCTGCATCAATGACTTTGCAGATAAAAAGAAAAAAATCATCAGAAAAAAAGCAGAAATAGACTAGATAAAAAGAGGCAAATGCAATAATTCAATGAAAAAATTCACAAGCAAGCATTTGACAAAGTTGAACGATGCTTCAAAGCATAATCTATAATAAAGAGGAAAGTGAGAAGCAGATTAAAGTTTACTCCTTTTTATTCCAAACTGTGATTCATCCATTATATAATTATCAAAACATAACATTTTCATTTTTCCTAAATGGAAAGTTTGTTCAGTGTTTCACCTGTGGATTCCCAATCCTTGTTCATCCATGAATCATACCTGAAGTAATGAAAAAAGTCCCTTGTTCCATTGCAAATCAGAGAACCTTCACCTGTTTATCACATACATGACATGGATATACCTGTGCCTAAAAGATCATACAGCTTATGTGACATGAAACACATGAATTTTACCGCAATACATATAGCAGGACAACTATGTTTGTAGGCAAATTTATATTATTTCAGAATGTGGCAGGGAAAATCCTCTTATTTTACAGGGAGTAAATAAATTCCTCTAAACTGAAAGTCAGTGGAAGAAAATCCCTCATCCAGAGGTAAAGAAGGTATTAGGACATTCTGTTCTTATTGATCTGGGAAGTGTTGGTCTCCTCTAATCAGAACTCTCTCCTACCTTGTTACTTCCAAACCATTAGAGCAGTCTAAAAGAAATATGTAAGTACAGGGGCTTTTAATTGCTTTGTACAAATTCAGAATGAGAAGTTCACAGGTGATATTTCCATCTGATTTGTACCTCGGCCATGAGGCTTTTTTTTTTCATTATTGTGCAGCTAGCAATGCAGGAAAGACTAGAACTATTAATAATCATTCGATCCTGTGCATGCACAGCATATTCAGCCCAGTAACAGCAGCCCAACTCAGAAAAGAAATGTAATTTGCAATGTAGTCCTCTAAAGGGCCCTGGTGTGCTAAATGAGTTGTTATTAATAAGAGTTGCAAACAAGAACTGCTCAAAAATAGATACAAATAAATTTTTAAAAAGCCATACCTTCTCACATGTCAAAATTGTCACTATCTATATGTCATATTGTTGCATTTAAAGGAGTGGAAAAGTCCAAATGTAAGAGGTGACCGTGAAGTTCTGAAGGGTCTTATGTGACAGTGATGACAAACTTACTATTCAATTACACACTATTAGGCAAATATTTTTACATCATAAAATTTTAAGGATGTATTTCCTCTTTTTTCAGAACTCTAAGTCTAAGATCATCTAAATATTCTGCAACCCTAGACTCTTTAAGTTTGAGCAATAAAAACAGCAGTGTGGAATGTAGTGGTTTAAGCTTTTTAATTTTGTGTACTAGGCCAATATGTGCTTTATTCTAGAGAATGTTTGAAAATACATAAGGAATGTAGGAGCTATAGTGTATAAAAAACTAGCATAATGTTGCATTACCTTGGTGCTGCAGGTTTGCTTCTGAAAGTTACCTTAAGAAATAGTAATTATACTTTAGCTATCCTTTTCTCATGTGTCTGCTATGTATTACATAACCACAAAGCAAACTATTTTTGAGACCTGTGAGATGGAAGTACAATGGATCAGTATGAAAAGTACAGATCTCTTCAAAAAGCTACTTAAGAGTGATGTCACAATTCTATCTTATTAATTACTATTCCATTTGCTTTTTTGTTTGTCCATCCTTAGTCTCACTGTGGAAACTAGAAACTGAAACCAGTTGTATTGAAACCACCAGAGAAAGCTGTCAGTGATTAAGTGGGCACAAGACTATGTTCTAAAGCCTGTGGAGGCAGCTGTGGGCAATCTGGCAGAATTCAGATGTACTAAAAACTTAATCTAGAATGCTGATGACATGGAGTCCATTGCTGCCTTCTGTCCTTCCCAACAACAATTTTACACCTTCTGTAATGGTGTATGACCTTTCAAATACGGTGCAGCACACAAGAAAATTGTCTCACAAATATTCAGGACTTCTTAGCTATGCTTCTTGCCACACCAAGGCAACAACCAAAATTAATTTCCTGGAAACAGTGATCAATTTAGACATTAGGTAATTCTAGACTACTTCTTTTCCTCAGAAAAAACGCACTTTTCACCATGTGAAACATGTGAACGTATGGTGTGCTGAAGAAAAATATTGTATTTATAGCAGAAATTGAAAGCAGCCAATAATCATTTAAAAAAATTAACCCCAGGCTTGAGATAAAACCTTCTGTAAGCTGTTTATCTAAATCAATGCTTAAAATACATCTTCTCTAGGTTTAAAATTATCAATGTTAATTTAATTTACATGATTAATTTCTGCAGAATAGTGATATTTCTGAGAATTAAGGCCAAAAAAATAAATAAAGTAATATAATTAAAATACCATTGTTATGAATCTGGAATCTATACAAAGGTATTTGCCAATATTTATAACTCTAATATATTTACTATTGTAATAATTCCCCAAGTCGCCACTAGTCATTACAAAACCAAGCAGAATTTCTCTGCATTAAGCTTTGAAAGTGACACGAGAGGCAGAACAGTACAACTTCCCCTTGGCCAGAATGTCAGAGAAGGTCTCATTTGAGACTCAGGATATATGGACTTACAAAATAACTCTATGGAGTTCCAAAATATAAAACCATGTTGTTGTGGCTAGATTTCTTTTTCTCTTCCAGAGTGTAAACCTTTCTGGGAAAGTGAAATCAAGTAACAGACTCCACAGAGAATATATCATGGTGAGCAAGCCAGGCATGATTCTGTTAAAAGGAACAGCAATAAAAATAACTTTTTGCATATGGTTCCTTAATCTTTTAGCCCATAAAGGTTTCCTTCTTGTGAGAGCTGGGACACATTTGTGAATCTGTCCACCACAGAGTTTTGCTAGTCCAGACATTGCTGTTTCTAGTCAACCACAAAAAATAGAGACTTAATATTTTATGGAAAACAAAGTACCCTAATGCAGTGCACCACATAACTGGATGAGAAGCCATTCATGAGATAATAACAAGTTATACTCAAGTGTGTCAGATCAATAAGCAATAATGACTGATGCAGAAAGTATTTGTGTTGAGATTAATAGCCTGTTATAGAAGTGTTCTAGTGCTACATCCAGATCCATTAAATCCACCATGTCATTAACAATTCACCAAGTGACCTGAGGTTTAGTCATTATTACAAATACATGTTTGTTTTAGAAGAGACTGTCATTAGGATTTTGGTTTTGCTTCCATTCTTATTTGTACAAAGTGCGCCTTCATGCAGCACTAAACCAATATGTTCTAATCTATATCCAATTCTTTTCTTATCAAGATACTCCAAAAATAGGAATGGAGAATAACTCTTTAAAAAGTCACTTTGTATGATTGAGCCTCAACCAATCAAATTTTGGCATTTTTAAGTTAATTCAGTGCCAAGTCGAAATTTATGGAACGATTTGATTCCTCCATTTATTCTCCAGACAGATACAGTACTGATAAAAACTTGTAAGCTCTCCATAAATTTTTCTTCTTTGATTTTACATCAGGACAACCTCCAGACTTTTTATTTCCCAACGTGAATCCTAGGATAATATAAAATGGAATTAATTTCTTTTTCAAGTGTACACACGGCCTAAGATAGCAACTTTTCTGATTTCTTAATTGTTCACATTTGAATTAGGACAAAAATGGAATAAAGAGTGCACTATTTGAATGGAAGCAAACAGGGGTTTTTCTATTACATGTACTATAGGTCCTTTTACTCTCCTATAAGAAACCCTGGACTATCTTTATTTTAGATGGAAGGAGCAACAAATGAAGATCCTATTTTGTTTCACAGACAACATTTCTTCACTTCCCTTGTGGCTCCTCCTTTAATTAATATTAAAAC
This sequence comes from Cettia cetti, assembly GCA_013401135.1. Classification (NCBI taxonomy): domain Eukaryota; kingdom Metazoa; phylum Chordata; class Aves; order Passeriformes; family Sylviidae; genus Cettia; species Cettia cetti. The sequence goes on along the minus strand of VZUI01043420.1, from coordinate 29,987 downwards.
TAAAACTTTCTAAGGAACTTTTTTAGTACTATGAGTAATTTACATACTGATAGTCCAGTATTCACCTGCTCTCAGATTGCAATATTCAAGAGGAAGGACTATGAAGCTCCACTAACTTTCTTCAAACTATATGTTTATTTTAAAAAAGTTTAATTACCTATTCTGCAGACAACATTACAGATTTATATCAAAATAGAAGGTAAAATTTTAAGCTGGTTACTGTGGTCATTTGCTTTTGAATTTTCTATTGACTGTACATAAGAATGTGACATGATATTCAAATCTCCTCAACATACCCAGGTCTCCTAATGATTACACAAGCAGAATCTCCCAGAGAGCAGGACTGGATTTAAATAGGGATGAAGAGGCATGTCCTCTGATTACTCAATAAGTAATCCTTAAAATTAACAGAAGAGGCAACATCACACTTAGCTTTGTTATGAACTTACTAATGGGCTTTACAGAGATCACCACACAGCAATGAAATGGAAATAACACAACTGATTTAAGCTGTATTTGAACCAGAGCACAAGGTCCTAGTGCTGTCTGGTACACTTCTGGCCACTGACAGCACCAGCAGGCAGTTGTGCAAACTAAAATTTCTCTATAGTAATTAGAATTGGCTGTGTACTGGCAAGTTGAAAATGTCCTCAGGCATGCAACATTTTCTATAAGCTTAAATTAATCAACAAATACACTGTGCATGTGTAACCAAGACAGTTAAAGGAAAGCATCACTGTAATAGTATGAGCACTATAATCGCCACAGTACTAAAAATTATGTAGAAATGCTTTGCATATTTCAAACTTGTAGTGCCCCGTGGCAAAATCATTCTGGTTTTTAAAAGAGAAATGTATTAAAATTGATACACTTCCCTTGAAACAATTAATCTTCTCAAGCATTAATTAAGGCCTACTGTCATTCACTTTTTCTTAAACTAGATTTATAACATTTAACAACTGTTCAAAGTCTAAACAACACTGTCACTGCAGGTATGCTGTGAATTTATCAAATCTTTACCCCATTGGTGTATTCCCTTTTTTCTGTTAAAGTAGACACTAATGAAGGAAAAGAAGGAAGAATTATAATATAACCAAAAAAGAGAATGAGTACATTCAAATGGCGCTTTTTTTCCCACTTTTTAGTGCACTCATTAGACTTAGGATGCATGGTCAGACTAGCGATACCAGCAAACCCTTTTTAATTGCACATTCTATTTGCCCCTGCTCCATGCGCTCAACCTGCAGAGAAGAAAGACATTTAAAGATTACCAAGGCAAGTTTGTAATGAAGCGGGTGCCTCTTTGTCTGTCCTTGCGCCAACAGCAGCAGAAGGGATACTAATTAGAGGGTGAATTATTAGCTTCCCATGGTGCACTGCAGGGGCATTAAAAATGAGTGTAGTTTGTTGCTTGCCTTTTAGATGGTTAGTACTGGTTTAATATATTCTTGTTTCTAGGTGAGCAGCAGGGGACAGTTTTTATTATTATAATTGTTGCATAATTACTGGCCTAAGGTTGCCTATTGTTAAATAAAAATGCTGAGATACTAATGTTTTATTGAACAGTACAAGTAGATAAAATTGTAATATATTTTCCTGAACAATATAAGCTTGTTATCTGGCAGCTTGGTGACAACTCCAAGTTGTCTTGTGGACAGAACTATGATTTTTTATAAAGACTAAGTATAAAATGGAATTTTTATAGAACTTGAAATACATTAACTTAAAAAAAAAAAATTTATTTTCATTTATTCAAAAGGACCCAAGATTGCATAACATAAGCTCACCAGATTTTATCTGATGAGGATTGTGAACTGGCCTCAGAATTAAAATCTGCACCTCTCCTTTCTCTGCAACCACAAATACACAAATATATTCTAAATTTTCTGCCCATAGGTTTTTTTTTTGTTATAATCCAAAACTGATTAACAACATAAGAAATGAAATACAAAAATAACTAGAGTAAAAATAAAGAAAATTAAGAAACATTCCATATTAACCCAAATAAGAAATCAATAATATTTGACTTGGTCCACCTTAGCAGAAGAGCATTCTGAATTTGTAGCAAAAGGTTTTCATACTTCATCTCAATTTCCTGTTGTGGTTCCTGCATGTCAGTAGGTAACAGGGTATTTTGATGTCCCATGGTTTACCCAGGTGGAGCTCTATCTGCCAAGCCACCTGCTCTGCATCAAAACTGCCTTGAGAGAAGAATTCCGAATGCAAAGGATCAGCTCCTGTCACTTGTGTCCATGTCACATCTACACAGACTTCTCTCTGAATTGTGAAAATTCTAAGTGTAAATCTTCAAACAGCTATCCTAAATACACAAATGCTTTTTTAAATTCTTCTGCTTCTTTCTACAAAGGAGCAGCAAAAGGATATAGAAGAAAGACAATTATCTGTAATACTTTTGAAAAGGGAATAATTTTCATGAAATTTTGCCAAAATCCACTTTAAAATTTGCTTGGCATTGCACTGAACTGATTAATTACCAGTTAAGATTACTCTTATGATTTTTTTAATGGCAAAACCTCTTCAGTTTTCTTACTTTCAGGAAAGTAAAACAACTAAGAAATAGTTAAAACTGCACAATAGAGGACAAAAACTAATTAGCTCTCTTAAAAGAGTCCTTCAATGGTCTTTCAATGCATTTTTTTTATTGCTGAGTCTTCTAAACTGACAGATCTGGAGACACCAGATCCTGGTGCCTTAGAAGCCGTTCTTCCTTCAGTTTCCTAACTTGCATCCCTGAAACCCTCAGTTCCACGAGCTCAGATGAGATGCTGTGATTGTGAAGAACATTTTGGGGAAAAAGCAAATGCTTTAAAGCTTTTACTAAACTAATTTTCTTTACTCTCTCAGTCATTACTAAATCTAAATCAGAACTAAATAAAGACTCTAAAATTCTTTAAGAGAAATACATGTAGCTGCTCTGGTATATCCAAGCACACAATAGGTTTCAGGGAAGAAATACCTAAGTATTGTTATATAATGAAAGAAAGAGGATTACACTGTCCATCCACAGTTGGTGGAATACTGCACACAATAGCCACCTTCCCCTACTCAAGTTGTCAGCATCCTTATTTAACTTTTTCCACCTTGACCTAGAAAATACATCAGTCATTTGCTATTTCTGTAATGAAATGCTGATCTATGCAAGCCTGTGCTGGCAGCACTATCCAGCACTTTCCCTGCAAGGTTCTGCTGGCTGCCAATCTCCGGAAACCCCTTGGTGGTGTTGAACAATAAGAGATCGCTGACCTTTCCTTCCTCTCCAATGAAAGAACTATTTAAAAGCTAAGGCCACTGTAGAGATTAGACAGGTAAGGAACTGATGCAGGTGCCTTCAGTAGAGTCTTATAACGTTTTATTTCTGCAATATTTATATTGGCCAAGCATCTCAAAGCAAAGATAAAAGAAATGGCTGTGCAGGTTTGTAAACTTCACCTAAGACAAAACCCTGGTATTTCTATCTAGCCTAGCTTTGCATTTCTGATGTAGAAACTACCCAATTAGAAAATTTCATGGCTTCACGCAAAAATCTTGGTGCAACTTATTGTTATACAGTTTCTTTAATTTTAGGATTTCACTTTATTTAGTATTCCTATTAACAAATTATTTAATTTTTTTCTTCCTATTTGTACTAATCTCATTCTTTTTTTCTGGCTTCAAAATTATTTTTGTCTTCTTTTTCTGGTGTCAATGACCCCATGGAAAAACCTAAAAATCCTCAGTGATAATGTAGTTCTGTGAAACTCTCCCTAAACAAAACAAGTTAAAAAAAATCCCTTGGCTTAATTCCATGACTTCAAGTATCAAAGCATGAAAATTGACTGATCACTTAGAAGAATGTGCTCATTTCAGTCACCCCTTCAAAGTCCATTCCAATAAATAGATTTTAGCCACAATTAAACTGATACACTTCTGAACAGCAATTTTTTTTTCATTTCTAGGTTTAGAAGTGAAAAAAATATATTAAGGGATTATGAGCATTTTATTTTCAGAAACTGATTACTCAAGAGGTAGACTCTGAGGGGGATTGTATAGTTGCACAAAGAGACAAAGGAAGGCAGCAAACACCTCTGGACAGGACTTGGTATCTCTGCAGTAACAGGCAACACTCCCTCTCCTCCAGCAAGGGAGGCCCAGCTAGTGAGGAATCCCTGCTGGCCAGGCAGACACTTCACAGAAGCAGGAATTTGATGTGAAGCAGTTGAAGATTTTACAACCCCAGTTCCAAACCCAAAGAAGGTGCTAAAACTGGGACTTTTAATTTGTGGTGAAGGTCAGTCTGGCGTGTTCACCCATTTAAATTATTTATTCAGCCACATAACAGAGCATCAGAGCTATTCACAATGTGTAACACATTGAAGAGTCATTTAGAGGTTTTAATTGATGGCTTCAGAGAGGCACACAACTGCGGTTGGTTTTGACTCTGAACTAAGTGACAAACCTGTGCAGTTTTACCCTGTTTCCATCACTAGTAATTCCAAATCTAGCCTGAAGACCCCAGAACTGTCACAGGGTTCATCCACAAAGATTCCGCTGAGGGTCATGAACCAACTTGTCCATATGGATATTGAGTATTATCAATTTAAGTGAAACCCAGTTAAATTTTTAATTTCTTTTTGCTTTTTTTCTGTTAAAATTAATCAAGAGTGTGTTGAGAGGCAATGTGTTTGTCCAGAATGACTGCAGTGAGCCTCCCAACTGAAATGGTTTTATTCCCTGGAATCAACAAACATTTCTCTTAATTAGTAAATCGAGCAGCAAGAAAGAGCAATGCCAGTCTCTTGCATTGGTATAGTTATTAAGTATTTGCATCATGGGATTTTTTTGTAAGCATAATAACAGTGTGTTATTATGTTATAACTGTGTTTGTGATCATGAATCCTATGGAAGGAGAGACCTACTCTGTGTCTCAGCAAGACCAGATAGGATTGAGCAGCACCTTAAAGGTCTCATTGTGTAAGCCTCACTGGACCTGCTTTCATCATATTATTGAAGAGAAGGGATTGCCCAAAGCAAGGGTAATCAGGACCTAAAGAGCGACTGCTTAAGCAGAATGACAGATGACTACAGTCACTGTAAAAAAAGAGAACACAGCACTAAGGAAAAGATCATTTAAAAATAGGAAAGCAGCAAAAACACCATCAAATACTTTCTTTTTACAATTCTATGATTACTAGAGAGAATTTTTAGCTCAATATAAGTGTCCATTAACCTGAAGTTTGAGATGATGAGAAAGGAGAATCAAAATTTAGTATTATGAGAATAGATTCCATTCTGTGAGCTGGATTGGTCCTGTTTTCAGCCTCTTAAAAACATTCTGCAAGGCTTTTATTCAGCCACCTGCCCCCTTTTTCATAAAGAATAGTTCACATCAGCCCACAACCCTATGATGTCATAATGACACAGAACATGGCTGTGGCCTTGTTGTCATTTACAGGAGCTCTTGTTGCTGCAGGAATATTGAGGGTTTGGAAAGTACACAAGGAGTAACCCTAAAAGTGCTCATGGAAGCTTTGTTCAGTGTCTCACATAGGTGTTGGAACTGAACAATCTCTGGCAGCTCCAGCTGAATGACAGCAATTGTGTGGGCTGGTTGCTTCATATGTGGTAGAATACAGGGAATATAAAGTCAGCTTAAGACCCTCAGCATGGCAACAACAAATAAAGCATGGGAACAGAAACTCTGCAGTTTCTGCAGCACTTCACTGGCTACTATGCCTATCCAGCATGAAAGCTAATCGTACTAATCATGACTTTAAGTCCCATTAGACTGCCAGAACCGTAAAAAGTGGTCTTATTATAATTAACAGAGATTTTTAAAGTTTCTTTTTGTGCTAGATCAGAAAAATAAATGGTTATAAATAAATAAATTGCAGCACCACACATTTACCTAGCTTCTGGCTGAATATTGTAACAGTCAGAAAAGGTGCCAAAAGGTAAACCTCTCTTACAGTCAGAACAAATTCATTTACTGTCAGTAACATAAATATTTGATTATTGATTTGGATGGTGGCAAACAAGGAAGACAAAAATTTACTTAGGGAAAATACCAGGCTCAACTTCATTAGCTCACTCCAGACCCCTCTGCTGCCTGCCTTGTTATCTCTGCAGGGTACACTCAGACCCTTCAGGGAGGCAATGGGTGCCAGGCAGTCAAGATCAGTGTATAGATCTTTCTCTTTGCTGTTCCATGCTCCTCACCCATTTCCTATGCTCCACAGGATGCAGTTTCCCTCAGGGATCAACCTGCTCTGGTCTGGGCTTATCCACAGCCCACACAGTCTCTTTGGGCCATACCTGCTGCAGCGTGGGCTCACCCAGCACCCACAGTTCCTTTGGGAAGTACATGCTCTACCATCAAGCAACTCCTCCTCTATCTCCTTGTTTGTTCCCTCTTCCCTCCATTCTTCTGTCCAATCTTAAATATGTTTTCACAGAGGTGCCACAAACTCCTCCAAATGGCTTGGCTTTGGCAATTGGTGTGTCTATTGCAAGGTCTGGCACAAGGCAGCCCCTGGACTCCTCCCACAGATGCTACCCCTGCACCCACCTCTGCCACCAGAACCTTGTCCTTTATACCTAATACAGAAGTTAGTAACTATTGGCCTGCTGTTGACCTGTAAAAACCTAGAGAAAATGAGGACTTATCAGGAGCTCTCCTCCTAAGAGAGAGAGAGAACACAATTGAAAATTCAAAAGGGGATTTTTAAACAAATTAGTTATGAATGCAAATGAAAAATAAAAGGGAAAAACCAGAGGGTCTTTTTCATCAGTTCATGCCATTAATATCCAATCCAGGTGGATTTTTTCCTGAACTGCTAATAGTACAGAAAGGTAGTCCTGAGGTTAATTTTGTCACTATAAAAAGGCTAACACGATCTCATTCACCATCTGCCTTTCGTTCTTTCCTATTTATTAAATCAATGGAGTTGTAACTCCATTTAAAGATGATGTTTTAATGTATTTAATGACATCAAGGAGAGTTCCATTCAAAACTCTTTTAATAAAAAAATCATTTGGGGTGTTTAGTAGACTATTGGCCTTCTTCCTTTCCTATTTTTCTTTGCAGCTCATGGATCACTAATGATGGCATTTTCACCAAGCAGCCATAACATGCTAAATTAGTCTATATCCTTTTGGCAATTTAACAATGAGCATTAACTATTACACTTTAGAACCAAACAGTACCATTGATACAAAACTAGGAGTTTTTCAAAGGAAGATAATTAGAAGAAGAGCAAAGAATCTTTAGTGCTGAATTTTTTAATGAAATAGATGAAAATTAAACATGTAAAACACGACAGATGAAGAAGCCAAAAAGACATACAATTTAGTAAAGTATAAAATCCAAACTGTTCATTCCTATTTATCAGTACATCAGGGAAATGTCAAGGAGTTTTAATGCTTAATGAGCCCATCAAGCTTAGAATGCACCAATTGTACCATTTTAGCTAATTGGCTACAGCATTTTTGTCTCCTCCTCTTCTTTGCCTTCAACACAGCAATGCAAAAACTCTGAACATCTTGGCTGGACTAAATTACACCTTTTACAGTACATGGGGTAGTTTGTGACAAGATTTCAGAAAGGATTCTTTGGTTTTGACATGGCTGACATTTGTTTTGATAGATTACAGCATAGTCAATACAAGTAATGGTGGAACAACAATCAGTTCAGCTTCATTAGGATGTTGCTTCACCTTTTGTACAATTAAGCTATCCATATCAGACATACAATATTGGTATCAGATTTATAGTAGAGAAAAATAAATTACTGGCATTATATTAACCAATATTCCTAGAGATCTGGTGATCTGATAATTCCAAGATAACCTGTTCGGGATTTTAAACCAGTTTTCTAACCTGAAGCTACATGGCTTTAAAACAAAAAGAAAAGTATATCCTTTAGAACCCCTCCTTTCCTTGTAGAAACCATATATTGGATTCTCTCTCTGCAGAAGCCAATGGCAACAAGCTCTTTTTGGTTCCATTAGTTTCCTTTGAATTGTCTTCCTTTCAATAGAGGTGGCAATGCTGATTATCCCTTCAAGGAATATTTCATCTCCTCCCTCTAAATAATGCTGTCCCTTTAAATCTCAGTAATTATGTTTTATTGGTATAAGACCTCAAAGATCAAAAATATACCAATAAAAAAAAAATTCATGCTGAGTGATTGATACATATTACAATTGTTAAGAGGCAGCTGACACCAGCTGGCTTCATGCTTCATCCAACTTACCCATTAAACCTGCCCTGCTGCTCTGAATGAGTTCATGGAGCTGGGTCTCTGGCAAAACCTTGGAATGCTGACAAGCCACACAATCATAACTACTCAATATAGTGTGCATAATTGTATGAGCAGGCAGACAAAAGATTGTTATTATCACTGAACAACTAAAAGGTACAGAGCTTTACTCAGTGACATTAGCACTTAAATGCTATATAGTAATAGTTTCCTTCAGATCATCCTGATTGGGAATATTGATCCTTTCATCTTAACAGCTGCTAAGCTTTACTAGATTGCAGATGACAAGTGCTTAAAAAAAAAATAAAGTAGAAGTTGGAGAGAAAAAGTGGCAGGAGGGAAACAAAACACAAATATGTGCAGTTGATTAAGTGGCTGGAACTACCAGGTTTGTGTTATGTATTGATTCTCACAAATTTTTTTATTCATTTGATTGATGTCAGTGGTGTTTCATGTCAACTCAAGCCACAACGATATTTTACAGCCATGTTTGTGAGAGCTGAACTAAATGAGAACAATTGGATCAAAAGTCCTTCAGTCACATTTCTTTGATTTAGTGAAGCAGGAGGCCATCGTTATTGTGCTGTTGCTAAAACCATCAGTAATTAAAGCTGAGTGCTTAAATCTTTGAAGCTCATCAAACAACATGTCCAACATGCTTGTCTATCACTAGAGATGTGCTAAACCTTTAAGTCAACTAACCCAGCAAAAGCAGTCCTCTGAAGAATTGAACCATAAGAAGTATTTGTTAGAAAAATGCACATTTTCTTTAAAATGTTATTCAGCAAACAGCTCCAAAATTGTTTGAGAAATGCAGAAACAATACAGTTTTTGCTGATTCTTCCCATGCTAATTTTCCATGAAAATGGGGAAGTATTACATTGAGAAAGTAACACCAATTAAAAAAACAATTAGGTTCTGATTAGGAAGAACAAACAAACAAAAATAATATATTTGTTGGGTCATTCCCATTCAGCAACATTATTGAGAAATTTACTTAAGTTTAAGAATTTACTTAAAGCATGGGCTCAAACAATTCACTGAATCAGAATTCAAAATACTGCTTTTAAAAGACAGTCCAGTACATTTCAAACTTTGACTTTAATAGCTTCTTTAACAGAGAGGGATGAGCTGTGGCATTTTTCTATTGATAGTTCTAATTACTGTATTTTACTTTAGAAAGCTATAGAATGACAGAATTGTTAAGGCTAGAAAAGATCTCTAAGATCAGGTCCAACCAAAGGTTGGTCTGTTGCTCTTCTTTTCAAACTGTGTAAAAATACATTAATTCCCTGAGTTACCGACCTGAACCAATCTGCAGAACCTATCTTCTCTTTAATGTGGACTTGAGTTATAAATTTTCACTTATGTTTCAAAAATATTCTACTTTTAAAGGTCTCTGTAACTCACCTGTACTTGCCACTGTAAGGGACTTTAAAATTTAATATTTTGAATATGTAAATTAGATAATTTATTTAAATAATCTGCAGTGACACACAGGCGAAAAACTATCTTTTGCCAGGCATGAAAAGTCAATGTTTGCCGAAAGAAATAAACCTAAGAACTCACACTAAATTTGTCCTATGGAGAAGTTCCTATTAAAAACTCACTTCAAAAAGTAAGACTAACTTTCATGTTTAATTTTTTCCTTATTCCAACAACAATAGCTTGTAACATAAAATTTAAATCGTGTGAAAAAAAGGCAAGGTTTGGCTTTTGCCTCTGTTCTGTGCTGCAATGAACCTTTAGTTCACTGTATTTTGGCCAGCATTCGAGGTTTTCAAAGAGCACAAACAGAAACCTGCTCTGTCCTGCTGGAAGAGTCATTGCCATCCTCAGAGCACCCTGCAGGCTGCTCCCTGCCCTCCCCTGCGGTGGGCATGGTCTCCGTGAGTCAGGGTGTAAGATCTGCTGAGATCACATCCACAAGGGCATGAAGAGCAATTACCTCCTCTTTTCAAAAGCATCCAGGAGCCAGTTAACACTCTGAAACTTGCTTTCTTACTAAATTTTAACTTTTGACTTTTTCCCTGCCTATTTTTTTTTGCTTCTTGTGAAAGTATATTTCTAAAGGGTCACTTTCACAATTTGTTATATCTCTGTAAAATATCTTTTTTGCAATAAATGTCAGCAATATAATAGCTGAATAATAAGTAATATAAATGTTTTGTTTTCATGTGTTTACAAGTGTTTAAATTATTGCAGTTATTTTATTTTTAATCAGCTGCTCTATTGTCTTATCATGATGTAGCAGCAAGGACATATATAAGCTGTGATAAATCACACATAAAATTAGGAAACTATAAGGCAGGAAAAATAAAATATTAACAAAAAAAATTTCTTAAAATAAATATTGAATTTTCTGAAACTAGCCGGTCTAGCTACTCTTCGTACCAGCAAAGTTCATCATGCAGTAAAATTATTTTGTCAAACTCAGAGGCAGCTGTGCTGGAAGAAAAATGTTATTTAAATAAAGTAACTGCTTAAAATATATAATTGGATGAACATGAAGTCAACTGACCAAAATAGCTGAGATGTAATTGACTATGTAACTAACAGCTTCAAACAATAAAAACAATCTTTAGTGACCGCATTTCTTAGGCACTCCTTTTTCACCACACCCAGTTAGTAAAAAAGACAGTTTAATACAAGCTGGTATGCACAAGAGTTTAAAAAAGGGAGCCAGATAATGAGAATTGTAGTTAACATACAATAATTCATATGAAGAAACAAAAAGGAGTGCTCCTTTTACCAGCAGCAGATTCTTCTTTTAAGTAACAGATTGGAATCTTAATTTTCAGGACAAGACACACAGATCTTGGAGTACAAGGACTCTCCAACAGAGCATCCTGATGGGTTTGAGGGGGGTGTATTATTTTGTTTTTATCCTGATGGCCAAAAGCTTTCTTTGTATAAATGACCCCCACCATATTTATTTGGAGATATATCAAGGTCAGCTCTGTAATGGGAAGCATCTTTCTTAGTACAAACTGAAAGTATTCAAGGTGTCTCTGTAACTTTCAAGGTAGTTCTAATGCACATCCTATCCCATTCTCTTTACACAATAAATATATATTTCCATAGCTATCTGTTGTCAGACTTATTTCTGTAAAACAACAAAAAGCAAAATTTAACCACTTGTCAGAAACTTAATCCCTAAGATTTCCAAATTTTTTGGGGCTGAGCATGTAAGATGGAATTGAAAGCTGATCTCTCACAGGCATTCAGTAGATAGATCTCCAGGGCTCACTGTTGGTTCTGAAGAATATCTGGACACCATGGTGAATATGCTGTAGGTATATGCTTAGGTATTTCTGAGGAGAGAAACAAGCAATCCAGGCACCCATTTACATGATGTGGATGCAAACTTTGTGCCTTGTTTTCTGTTACAAAAGACTATGTGTGACTTAGATGTCACTGTGAACGTGGAGCAAGGGTGTAATGAGGTCGGGGTGGCTGTGCTGTTGCTGCCTTGCACCAGCATGGAAATACACAAGGATCTAAGAGGAAAGACTAAAGCAGCAGCCAGTGAAGCCAGTATACCCTGCCTTTAGCTTTCTACTGCCCTGGCCTCTGGCACAGGCTTAGGGGTGTCAATCCAGGACTCTGCTCTGTGATGCTTCTCTCTGCAGAGACACACTTAACGCTGCATTTCTCCTCTCTAGCTGTAAAACAGTGACACAGCAAAAACTCATATTCGTATTATGGGGATGAATGTTGTCTTGATAGATAAATAAGAAGGTAGGTAGCCCAAGATGTATGAAAATCACTCCTCATGACTTCAGTGCACCAGTTCATACTAAACACAGTATGGCAACCATGTGGTCTTTTGATTGGGTAGTACGCCAAAAAAAAAAAAATTGAAAACCATTTTTGAAAGAAAGATGGAACTTAGTGTGAGATATTTAGAAATCTTGTAGAAATTGGATGGTGAATTCCATATACAGGCTTAATCCAATCAAGTAATGATAAGCTATGACTCACTGAACTGCTGTGGGATACTCTGGGCTCATACTCTTATGATTGTTATCACTTCTTTTTAGCATTTAGGCTTAATCTTAATATTTACCATTCAGGTTCCCCAAATAAGAGAGAAGTCATATCATACATATATTTAAGGATGTATACTAGGTGATAATGCCATTAATCATCTTTTAAAATATATCAATAACTTTAACTAGTTAAAGAGAAAATACTTAAAATTAGTTTAAAAACATATATTTTGTGTTTAAAACTAAAATTCAGGAGTTGCAGAAGCTAGCAAGACATACCACTCTGGTAGTTTTATCGTACTAATGCCTTATGTGCTGTGTCCCATATATTTAATACACTGGGGAAAAAACTTGCATATTATCAAATATTGTGCTTTATCTGGTAAAAAGGAGAGAAACAGACTGCAGGAAGAGGTTTAGCATGACCAAGAACCACTTGTAGTTCCCAGTCAATGTCAGGCTTTATTGTTATCTCTACTCAGCTGCTTAACCAGTTGCCTTAGGCCTCAGAACCTCTCATTCCCACAGGCAGCATCCCAACCGTGCTGAGCAGCAAGAGCAGCAAGTTTTCTGCCAGACATGATGGACACATCCCATCAGCAGCGTGTGGGGTACGGAACCTGCACTTCTGAATGAGGCAAACATTTCTGGCTCCTGTTCTGCTGTGTGGGTGGCATTCTTCAGTTAACATTCTTCAGTTGTAGACACAAACCTGGATCCCCTATGACAACCCAGGTGTGCTTGGGCCCTGGCTCCAAACTCAAATCTACAGAATTGTTCTCACTGGTGCTGGCAGGCTTTAGTTTATTCCTTTGCTAAGCATTTATAGGAGGTATCCCCATCCCTCCCTTGGGTTACAAATAAATCACATTTTGTTCTGATGCCAGATAGTGCTGTGCAATGCACAAATAAGATATAGGCTGAATATTTAATATTTTGAGCCAACCATAGGGAACAATAATCCTGTTCATGCTTCCCAGGTATTTTACCAGCTATGCTGATATAGCACTATTAAAATTCAGGATCATAAAAATCCTAATGCAGCCACTAAAATTTTGGCAACATATTTTTAATTTAGATAGTTACTTTGAATTCAATAGTATCTAACTTAAATCTATTCTGGCAAATAGAGTTACACAACTGAAATGCAGACATAATTATCAGCAAATCACCAGCTAATGATTTGAGTACCTTTATCTACTTCATCTAAATGCCTGATGGCTACTTGCCTGCCTTTAATTTTTGGGGGTTTTTCCAAGGATCTACAATTAAAATCTGGTATCACTATACAGGTTATGTGACACCTACATGTCAGACAGTGCAGTAAGTAATCTGCCATAATGCACAGTGGAAAGAAACTGCCTGAATGCTGATCTGTTCTTTTCCACTCTTAACCACTGCATATAATTTTACTGACAATACAAGAATCCTTCATGTTGTAGAAGTCAGAAGTGTGTATGCAGCATCCTTTTGTCAGAAGAGATAAAAATCTAAGTCTTGGGTTTATGTAATATGATAAATAAAGCCAAATGCATCTCCTGGACAGTTCCACCGAACTCATCTTAAACTTTAAATATATCTGCATATATCATATAAATACTAAAGTTCTTAATTTCTCTCACAAAAAGACTACATGAAACAAGAGTTCTGGCCATTTAAGCTTTTAAAAGGCCCTGTTTTGGCACTGTTTAACTTAATAAAATAAATAGTACGTCTATTTTAGTAAACAGTTGATGAGCGGTGATTATAAAGCTAAAAAAAAGTCAAATACATTCTAGAAAACTTAACTAAGTTATGTATTCAATTCCAGGAAACCCAAGAAAGAGCTACACCCTGTTATCAAAATCTATAGGGCCAGATGAGGTTGAAAACATGCTGATCAAATGCTCATCTGTCCACAATGCAAAGGGATGGTTCTTATCATTCCAGAGACTGCTTAGCACTTGAGGGCTCTTTTGCAAAGATTGTTCTTTGCATGATCAATCTTCCAAGACCTTCACATTACTGAAAAATCCAGCTATTATTTATGTTTGATATTTAATTTTCCATACAAATTTAATGGTCTTCATCTTTGGGCTTTTAATTTTAAATGTTTTGGAAACATCAAGATGCAAAGCTAGAAAGCTGAAATAAAACCTCCTAAATTTACCAAATAAATAAGTGTAGGCTTATATCAAACATATTGACATGTCTGAGAAAATAAAGTGGCCATATTTATTGACACTGCTATCCTCTTTTCTATACCCTATCATAACTACATTTTAAAAAGACCAGCTCACTAAAGGCATCTCTCTAAATTCCAAGTAAATGTTTAAAGAACATGAAAAATGCAACAGAAAGAGAACATGGATGATAAAGAAGGCATGTTTCAAAAGTATTTATGATCAACAGAAACAAATTTTACACAGAGATTTTTTTTCTCATTAGAAAAACTTCAACCCATAAAACCAGAAGCACAATAGATTTCATTTCATGTTAGCATGAGCTGAATTGTATTGGCTTATTGAAATGACATGAAGTTTTTCTTTCCCCTCAGATCAATGTGTAAATGTGTCATAGGAGTCCTCTGGCAGGAGGCAAGTAACAAAAGATGCCTGTATGTAGTGCATTCCAAATAAGAAGTTGTGAGCAAGTTCACAATTGCAAAAGTAATTTCCTTTTAAAGACACCATTGGATCAGGAGCAAGTGCTTCTTTATTCCATTAGAGTTCTCTAGAGCATGAGTTGGTAAAGCATGTAGATGGTCCTGCTGGCTATTCTGAAGTTGTTCTAACAGCCTACAACAGTACTCAATAAAATTAGACATTGCTACCAGGGTAAAAATCTCACTCTCACTCACTTGCCATAGAAAATAAAGGCAAAACCAATCAGCACCATGAAGGATCACATCCTGATTGCTGGATATGAAAAAATAACCAGAAACCATTGTACATAGTCAACCATTGTACATAGAACCATTTGTACATAGTGAAATCCAATTGCTTGAGCATGAATTTTAGGTTTAGAAATGATACCAATGAAGTTCAGAAATATGCAGTAGATACACCACAAAATTTTTGCACCTTGTTATCTTTTGTGCTCTGTGTCTATTTTGTATAAACAAAACAAAAAAAAAATTGGCAGAAAGCCAAAACTTTGGCAGAAGACAATGGAATCCTAATGGCCAAATATGTTCTGCTAGATTTGTTTACTTGACAGGTACAGCTCAACTGTCTTGATGACCCGTTTTTTCAAGAAATCCCAGCTAACATTAATTTCAGTGAGATTTTTCTTGCTAACTCCAGTGTAATGCTCAAAATCTGGTATTTACTCTGAAGAAAACAAGTAAATAGTTTTCAATATGTACAAATTCAATTTTTTATGCTAGAGCAAATTTTTGTAGGTAACTATAAAAAAATTTATAGTGGTCATGAAAAAAGTAAACTTGCTCAAACATCATTCTAATATACCTCATCTAGTAATTATTAAATAATTCCTATTTTTGCCAGAAGGATTTATTTATATTGTCTTATTTTAACAACATCCCTAGAGTTCTAGTACCCAAGTGGTATATGCCAATTACCAATACAAAACAAAAAAAGTTATACAGAAAAAGTATTAAGCAGAGGAAGTAATTATCAAATAACCTTCTACCTGCTACAAATATTATTCACTTCAGGTAAGGGATCTGGGTGGCTTGGCTGAAGACACAATAGTGATGCACATAAATATCTGTGACACAGGAGACAAAATGATTTTACTGCCAGATAGCAGGTGGTGCAATTCTTGTTAGTTTTCTAACAGCTGAGAGATTGTTACTAGTTTTTATCAGTGTTGCAAAATTATTTCATCATTGCCAAGTTTTTGTTTTGCTAGGCAAAAAAAAACCCAAAAAACAAAAACAAAAACACCCCCCCTCCCAAAAAAAAAAAAAAAACAAAAACATAGCACAGTATGTCCCCACTCTAACACCTTTACATTAGTACCAAATGAGAACTATGGGATTGGTTTTGTGAAATGCACAGGAAATCTTTGAAATGAAACAATGTTTTTAGAGAACTCATATGGCTCTAAAGCCTGTGTGGCTGTCAGAGGCTGCTGAATAGGAAACCTAAAGAGTGCTCTGGGAAGGATGGTAAAAGGTTTGGAGTGTCATGTGAAATAACCCTGGATTTAATCAATGTTAGTCTGACCAGAAGAGAGCTCTAAGAAGTGAGCAGTGGCAATGTTTGCCTGAAACGCTCCTGCTAAATCTCTTGACTAACTGAAGCAAGTTATATTTTGTCCAACTGGATGTACACAAAAATAGCTTTAAGGGAGAAAGGACACAGAGACAAATATTTTTGAGCTGAGATCTTCATCAACAGCCATCCCTGAAAGGAACTAAGATGAACTCTGTCTACTTTACTGTTATAAATAAAATGAAGCACCAAATAGGAAAGAGACATAGCATGTGGGCTGGATTGGTGGAGCAGGTTTGGAATCTTTCTGCTTATCATATCACACAATATAATTCAGGGGGAGATGGAAAGTTTATCTATTTGATTCTTTAATGTAATTTTGTTTTTTCTTGTCAAAATTACATCCAAAACCCAGTGGAAAGAACAGACTATTATTTTTAAAAGTAAACAAACAAACAAGACAGCTTTGATTTGAAATGAAAACAAACAGCAGTGGAAGGATAAGCTTTCATCATTTGGAGACCTTGGCATTCTTGCAGATATATTCATGAATTAATCATTGAAAAACTCAAACTCAAAAGATCATGCATTTTCCAATGCAAGTAGTCTCTAAAGAGTACTGAAAATGGTTATTAAATTGTAGTCTTTAAACTCCTTGCATCAGGAATCTATTTCACACGCAGCTAACTGAAAGAATTGTGTGATGCTAAAGTCCCTGTGATCTTACAAAACAAAAGAAAATTGTGAGTAGGCACTAGCAGTATGTCACCATGTATAACAGTACTAAAATCTGTTAACAAAACTACCATACATATACTAAACAGCAGGAGCTTTGGAATGCCATGCAGCTATTAAATTATTAGCACTAATTAGCCAAATCAAAAAAAGAGATCAGAAAACACATTAGAAGTGAAGACAAGTCTACCTGTATTGCTGTGTCAAAATTACATTTCCAAACAACCAATTATTAAAGACAACCTTTCAGCCCAAGAAGCCATATGTAAAGTGGGACGGCTTTATTACAGTGGCTCCCTAATTAAAATGTAAAGGCTGCTGATCATTGCATAATTAAACAACATGTCATGTGGTTTCATCTGGCAATTGCAAGCAGCTAGGCCTGAAATCATTAATGACTAAGACATCGTCTAAATGAGTCCAGAGACTGTACAACTACATCCTGTCAGAATGGAGAGCATCCTATGGTCATTACGGAGATAATATCCTCCAAAGGGACTGCTCTGTACAAAATGTTGAAGTTCTTTCTCTCAAAATGACTTTGACTTTTTATACTGAGTTTTCTTACTAATTAGCCCAAAAGAAAAAGGCTAGCAGGGCTAATTAACTTCCAGCTATGATAATCTAAATATTAAACTGCAGAACCAAAGATTTTCCCTGCAGATATTCTAAACGTTTTTCATAAGTTAAAGCTCTGCTATTGAGAAAATATTTTTTAGGTAACCTTATGCCTAGATTGAGTGTTCCTTACATGGCTTCCCACTTTGCAGAATGCCCAAGGAACAAAAGCATTTGCAGCGCCAGTTCTCTGTGTTCTGCATACCACAGACCTTCCATTCAGCCTTCACTGATGATGCACAGACACTAAAAACAAAACAGTGAATTTGTAGTTCCATGAATTTACTGAAGAATTTTGGGGGCAGGAATTGTTTTGCAAAATAATAATGCCACTCACAAGAAAAGCATGTATTATGGAGACACACACTCCCCAGTCTATGCTTTAGGAATTTCAAAGCATAATGGACAAAGTAACATGAATTCAAGCTCCCTTGAAAAGCTAAAAAAATCAGCAGACATGCTGTTTTTAACATATTCTATCATCCTATCACTTTCACTTTGAGTACAGCTAGTCTGACTTGGGTTTGGAAGGATTTTTTAGGTCATTACCCAGATCAAAAGAGATAGTAGCTGCTATTTAGCGTGGAGCTGAATTCCAGACCAGTAAGGTAAATTTGCACTTAATATTACACTGTAGAGTATAACTGGATATGATTTTTTTCTTTATACTATTCATTTTTATCACCACAATTTACACTGAATTCTTTCTCTGGTAGGAACAGTCTGAGAGCTGGCTATAGTTCAGTGAAGCCCTGGCAGACAAGCCTGTCCCTTCCCTGCTCCATGCAACCACTCTCAGTTTTGAATTTACCAATCATGCCTCAGCTGATTATCCTACAAATAGATTTAAAAATAAATAAATATAAAATCATGGTGAATACATGCATATGTTTCTTTTCTATATAACACAAATAAAACAGAATTTGGTTCTGCATCATACTTCTTTAAGGACAGAGTGTCCCAAAGAACTTTTTAACAAAGTATCTTACTGACAGCACATTGAGTACTGTGGCAGCCAGATTGCTCTCAGCAAAACCTCAGATGTGTTCATAGGCAACAGAAGTTCTTTTATTAAGACTTGTTGCCCAGGAAGCCAGAGTCTGTTTCTATTCTTTTTCACCAGAAAGAAAAGACCTGAGACAAGTTTTTCTTCAACAAGATAAGCATCCTCTTAAATTCTTCACATCAGATGTGTTAACTGGTTTCAGTCAGAAGACATGGTGTTTCACACCACCTAACAGAATACTGCAAAATGGAAGGCTGAACAAAACTGTGATGATAATAGTACTAAAATATAGGGACTCTGAAGAAATGGAGTAACTTACACTGTTCTGCTAATACCATGATGTGTTCTGGAGTCTGAAAAAATCCCCACTATACAACCCTGCTAATGTTATTTGGGATCATAATTCTCAGTGCAGACTCAGTTTAATTTGCAACAGTCAGTAAATGAGGAATTTACCCTAATCAATACATTTATGTATATATACATATATTTCTACCATATATTACATCATATCTATGTTACAGGAAACACTGGAATGCACAAGCAGAACTGAAATAATGGGATTGACACTGAGAGTCACACTGGAAATGTTCACTCAAACTCTTGCAGTCCTTGAGAGACAAATATATCCCCAAATTTTTGGAAGTGTGAATGTTTTTGTCATGTTTTTATCTTCCCTGTAAATATCTTCCCTTCAAGTTCCACAAAATTTAAGCCTCAGAGATGGGTACTTCCTGCACCTCTCTGTGGAAATAGGATCATGTGCTTATTTTACCACAGAAGTGGTCATTTCCAAGGCCAGCTTTACCCTATCTATTCATATTCCTCTGCCGTCCATTCCCAGTCCATCCACAGATCACCCAAATTGCGTTTATTCACCTGAAGTGACTCCTTTTTACTGCCTGATCTTGCAACAAGTTGGGCGTTTTTGCAATCAGAGGCACCTCAACTGCCAGGTTCTTGAATCAGAGACATTGCTTTTGTAGGATGGGCTGGACTTCCTGGAGAATGACCATGGTTTGACATGTAAAACACTCAACTGTAGTGTTTAATGAAATTAACATCACTCAGAGCAGTGCATCCACTAAGGGCCACAAACAGTGCTCTGGGGACCCATGGGAGGCTTCTGCTGTGCCAGTACTGCCCAAACAATTTTGGGTTTTTAGCTTGTAAGATGTACCTTCCCTTCAGTGCTTCAGCCTAACTTAATTACTTGGCTTACCCCCAGGCTGCAAACTGAGGCAGCTTCAAAATGAGGGTGGCTTATATTAACTATATTTTAATTACTGTCTTCTGCACCATAACAGTAATGGTGGTTCTGTTAATAAAGGGAAATGAATTTCCCTTCACTCAGATCAGTAATAAGTCTGGTTTGGATTTTCATAGGGAGAAAATGCTGCTGAATTTAATAATAATAATAATAATAATAATAATAATAATAATAATAATAATAATAATAATAATAATTATTATTATTATTATTATTATTATTATTATTATTATTATTATTATTATTTATATATATATGCTTTCTTAAACATTAAGAACAGCCATGGAAATCAGGAGTCATAGGTCTGTAAACACAAGATGCACCCAGATTTTCAACTATCTCCTGGCTGGTTACATTATAATTACAAAATAAAAATAGCTATTAATTCTTCTGGTCTAAAGAAATCCAAGCTTCTATGCAGAGGTCTACAGTTAAAAGCTGAAAATGGGCACTGCTCTGATTCTTTCATGTTTTATTTTTGAAGTCATTTTCACACTTATTGAAATTCTTCAGTGCAGCTATGGACCTTTCTACGACTTTTTTTACTCCAACTGAAGAACCATAAGTATATTCCATACTTTAGGCAAATGAAGCCTGTCAAACTAGAGGTCAAATTCATCCCAGCTATCTCAACAAGTAAAATAATTCCTAAATATCAATTTCAAGATCTTGCAGTTAGAAAGACAAATAAAACAGACCTTCATAATGTCATGAAAGTACAGAAGAAGGATTACAAGAATCTGTGAAGTCCAGAACCCTTTAAACAGTGTTGTTTGCTATAAAGCATGACAACATCAGAGATTGCTGAGAGAGTGATTCTGCTGGTCACTCTTCAAACATTCTGAACTAGAGAAGACCAAAACAGATTTTTCTGTGCTTATTTTAGTGCTCAGTGTTAAGCAAATAGTAGTTTAACTGAACCTTCAAACTTCCTTTTTTAGAAAGGCAAAAAATTTGTTTGAAAGAGGAAAATATTTTAGTTATTTGTGGCAGGATTTTTTAAGAAATATTTGCCCTCCTTGCACCTCTTGATATTGCTATACAGCATTAGCACTATGTTTTTATCCCTATTTTAACGCTGCATGCTGGACTTAGGTCTGACCTTAAGGAATTACAAGTCAGATAGCATTGCTACTCAGAAATTGCTACTCCTAAATAATTTAATAAAATTTAAAGACAGAAAACTAACCAATCCAATGTTGAAAATGTCAGCCAAAATGAAAGAAGGTGAAGGAAGAAACATTGAAGAGATTATTTAAAAATTCAAAGTTGAATCTCCACAGAGATGGTGAAAGTCAGAGGGACAGCATCATTTCACATCCTAAATAATGCTTTTAAATAAAACATTTATTATGTAGGGATACATTGAGAAGACTCCATCTCTCCACAGGCTAAGAAAGTTACTAAGTAGCAAGCAGGTAAGATGTTTTGAAAGACTAAAGAATTGTGAAAATGATCACGAATAGAACAAAAGTCAACAGCACTTTTTTCATAACTTAGCTCTTGCTAAACTTCATTTTCTCCAACCTTGCATGCCAACTAACTGGGTGGGGGGGGGGTTGAGGCTTATATATTAACTATAAAAAGAATTAACTCATTTTTCCTCAGTTACTTGGGTAATTTTGACCCTTTTTTACTTTTTCTTTTTTTAAAATAAGGTCTTGGCATTAAAACAAGTACATTATAGGAGTTGAAAAGAGGCAAAAGTCTTGTCATAATATTCAGGTCAAGGTCCTTTTATGGAGCTTGCTGATTATATAATTCCATATATATTCATATTCTAGGACTACAGTGAAAAAAAAAGGATCAAGCCCATAATATCCTACACTTTCTGAGAATCAGTGATATGACCCTGAGAAACATGATTCAAAGTCCACAGAAATCAATAGCAGCCTTCCTCCAGTTGTAACATTTGTCTTGATGCTCTTCAGTTATTCATCTAATACGAGTGAATCAAAGAACACAAGAACAAACTTTGGAATTTTTATTTAGGAAAGTTCTGCCTGTACCCTTTTGCTATTTTCAAGCCACCTACCACCATGTTCACCAAACCTGAAGGTGAAGAATCTTATCTGCAGCTGATTATTTAATTTTGAAAAAACAGCAGACTGTTCCAAAAAGTCTTGCAGAGGTACGTGGAGACTGTCAACTCTTCAAACAGAACCGAGACAAGATTAAGACATTTTAAATATCATTATAAATGTGCACTGTTCATAACTGGATTAGAGTTTCACTGACTACATTTAAACTACAATCCTGACTATGCAGTTAACCTAGATATGAGGAGGTTACCTAAAGTAAATCCATAAATTACTGTGCTTCTAATGATATATTCAGAGGTCTCTGCACAACACTCAGTAATAAAAAACATTCTCTTATAGAAAATAGCTGAGAACAATGACATCCACTGATACTGTAGCTTGCTATACCTCTTATTAGAAACCCCCTATTCTCTCACACATTCATATCCCTGTAGTATCCTGTGGAGCATCTCCAGTGCATCTAAGAAAGGGTAAAAGCTTTGGGTTAATAATTCATTATGAATAGTCTAAATTTTCATGCAGTGTGCATCCAGGTGATACATGCTTAATATAAATTCAAAATCTCAGCTTAAAAAGGAAAAAAGAAAATCTTTCTGCCTTTAAGTGTGAACCCTGAAATAATTTATTCATGGTACCATAATAAACTGTCAGCTATCTTGACAACTAAAAATTAAGTGTACTGTACTCCTTGGAAATTTCCAGAATTTTTTTTTTTTGTTACAAAAAGAATAGAGAGAAAAGACAACACATTGAAACCCACGGCCAGACTTCACATGCACTGAAACTTGATTCAGATGCCACTGCTTAGGATCTGTAGAACCCTTAAGTCATAACAACCTATCAGAAAAAAATCACCTGAAGTGATCTCAGCATACCTAAAAATGTTCAACTGTCGTTTTGAAGCAGTAATTCAAGTATTTAAACTCAGGCAAAAAAAAAGTCTTGATGGAAAATAAAAGGAGAAAAAGCATGTTAGTGGAAGAGAAACTGCCTTAATTGGGTAGTTAAGAGTATTTGATAGGATTGTAAAAGGCAAAGCTGTCAGAATGCAATACTTCCACTGGCCACTGGCCAAAGCAGTGCAGATTTTAGAAGAAAGAATAAACCACCACAATTATATAGCATCTCCCACACAAGATAATTTCAAAACAATTCTCAGCATTTCACTTTTATTTGAGTGAGAACAAAATTTCACTCACTTTATAGTTTCCCAGTGAATTTCTTCATCATTTAAGTCTTTGTCTATGAAAGGGAATATGCCCCAATGAAAAGCCACGGATAGCAGCTGCACCAACACATATTTCTAATGTGGACAAGCAAGTATTCTAATTGCACCATAATTAATGCTTTTTTGAATCATTTCACTCTTGCAAAGTACCTGTACCAGAAGCTGTATCAGTTCAGATTCACCAATGACTCAGCTGCAGCTGGAGCAAATGTCCACCCCAGAAAAACTCTGGAATCATTAGAGGTAACAGGTCAGCAGCAGCTCCCTGCTGTGAGACTTTAATTCATCTTCAGCTACCAAAGTGCTTCTCTTCTCCACATGAGCCACAACTTTCTCTCTCCCCAAACTTTAACCGTCGGTTTTTA
Organism: Cettia cetti; assembly: GCA_013401135.1. NCBI lineage: Eukaryota > Metazoa > Chordata > Aves > Passeriformes > Sylviidae > Cettia > Cettia cetti. Next base: position 6,314 of record VZUI01043420.1, on the reverse strand, counting down.
AAGGCTAACCATTTTTCTGACCTAAAAACCCTGCAATAAGTAAGGAGAAGCTCACCAGGAAAGGAAAATAGAATGAAGATTCCAATACTGTTGAGCACTGTTGGGTTTATTTTCAAAAAGAAAGAAACTTGCATTACTTGATGTGAACCTAGAAGAGCTGTCAGAACTACTGTCCATCCAGTGGAAAAAGATTTCTACTTAGTAAAGTGCAAAATCTCATGATAGAACTTCACACCTGCTGCCTCTGACAAGTAAGGAAGATCTTTTTTCCCATGTTGGTGGCAAACATGTTTAAGTATTCTGTCATTACAACTTCTATATGAAATGGCACAAAGAAACACACAAGAAAAATTAGGTTGCATATTCAGAGCTCAGAGCTGCCTTTCACTTGGCCTTAGCCTTTAAGTGGCAACTGAGAGATGGCTAATTTGTTGCTTTATATTCTATATATATTATATAAAGATATAATATTATATATATGCTGTATATTATATATTGCACATATACAATATTATATAATATATGCTATGTATTTATATATTGTATATTTTAAATGTATTTATATTTATGTATTATATATTTATGTCTTTCCTGCACAGTAGACATTATATATCATGCAGTTTGCTCATTGTTGTCTCAACTTTTTTCATTTGATCAAATGAAAAAATATTTGAATTAAGAGGCTTTGAACTAACTTTTTTATAGTACATACTATTTGTTACAATCCATTCTGAGAAAGAACAGAAAAAATGGAAGTCCAGCAATGCAAGTGTAGGACTAACACCTTCAGGTCAGGATTTCTCTTTCCATTCTCTTCACTCCTACTACCAGCGTGACTATCACAATCAACTTGGCAAAGATACACAGACTGCAGAGAAGTAGCAACAATGTTAGAATCATTTCTGTTAGGTCCACAGCAACAATTTCAAGCAGGTGAAATCATAGAAAATGATCATAATATTTTAGTTTAGAAAAGACCTCTAAGACCAATGAGTCAAACCATTAATCCAGCGCTGCCAAGTCTGTAACTAAACCATATCCCCAAGTTCCACATCTTTTAGATACCTCTGGGGCTGGACTTCACCACTTTAGTGGGCAGCCTGTTCCAATGCCTGACAACCCTTTGGTGAAGAAATCTTTCCTAATATCCAGCCTAAACCTCTCCTGACACAACTTGAGGCCAATTCCTTTTGCCCCATCACCTGTCAGTTGAGAGAAGAGGCTGACCCCTATCTGGCTCCACCCTCCTGTAAGGAAGTTGCGGGAAGTGAGAAAGTTCCCCCTTGAACCTCCTCTTCTCCAGGCTGAGCCCCCTGGCTCCCTCAGCCACTCCTCATATGACTGACCCTTCAGACCCTTCACCAGCTTTATTGCCCTTCTCTGGATGTGTTCCATCACCTCAGTGTCCTTCCTTCAGTAAGGGACCCAAAAGTGAACACAGGATTTGAGGTGTGGCCTCACCAGGGGCCAATACAGGGGAAGAATCACTTCCCTGGTCCTGCTGAGCACACTAGTGCTGAAACAGGCCAGGCACCCTTGGCCTTCTTGGCCACCTGGGCACACCTGGCTCATGTTCAGCTGTTGTCAAGCAGCACCTCCAGGTCCTTTCCAACCAGCCACTCTGCCCCAGCCTGGATCCCTGGTTGGGGTTGTTGTGGCCCAGGTGCAAGACCAAACACTTGGCCTTACTGAACCTCAGACCACTGGCCTTGGCGCATTGATCCAGCCTATCCCACTGCAAAGCCTCCCTATGCTCCAGCAGATGAACACTGCTGCCCAACTTGGTGTCACCTGCAAGGGGCTGAAGGTGCACTTCAACCTCTTGTCCAGATCATTGGCAGAGATATTAAACAGGACAGGTCAAGGACAGGACCCAACACTACAGTCAGTTTTTTACCCAGCAAACAGGGAACCTATCCAAGCCATGTGCAGCTGCTTTCTCCAGGACAATGCTGTGGGAAATTGTGTCAAATGCTTTGCTTAAGTTCAGGTAGACAAGATCCACAGCTTACCCTCATCCACTAAGTGGGTTACCTTGTCACAGAAGGAGATTGAGTCACTCAAGCAGGAACTGCCTTTCATAAACCCAGTGTGACTGGGCACAATCCCCTGATGCTCTGCACAGGCCAGGTGATGGCCCTCAGACTGATCTGCTCACGGCAGTCAGAAATATCTGTCTTGGGAAGAGTCCTGGGATTTTGTCCTATATTATTTTATCATAACTGCACATTAAATATTAACAACTGCAAACAGGACAGAGAACTTATCCTGACTGACTTATCCTGAGGATGGCTGCAAACTGGGGACTATGACATTTTGCAGTGTATACCTCTGATCTGTACCACTTCCAGGGGCAGGCTAAGGCATTTAACTGACATACTATCCTTGCACTTTCTATCCCTCTTTGGAGATTTTCAGCTTGGATTCCAGACTGGAATTCCCAAACACAACAGTTCTGATAACAACATCAAATATTCCAGATTCTGGGGGAATAGTTGCTGCACAAAAAGAGATCCTCTTTAACAGTTGATCAACATCCGAAGTGACAGTTTATTATCACTAGCTGAAAAACACACTTTTGCCACAAGTGGAAGTTACCATCCCTTGATGCTCTAACCCTGTGAAGAGGATTAGCAAGCTTAGAATTTGGTACCTATTGCAAATATTTGGTATGGTATGTTACAGTATGAGTAACAGCTTAGTGTAATACATTTTATTGGTTCACCAGCAAGAAGCACACCCTTCAGCTCTCACACAGCCTCTGTGTTCTCAAATACAACAGCCCAGCTATTAAAAAATAAATTGCCTTTTTTTAATGTTTTATGTGTGACATTTGAAAAAAAACCCACTTACTTTCTTCTTTCCTTTTTCTATGTCACTAGAATGATTTCTTCCTTCTCAACTCACATTTAAACACTTTCCACTCAACACAGCTGCAGTGTATGAAACTAGCATAAATGATGGTATCTTCAATTCTTACTATTACATGTTCATTATCTAAAACAATTAAAACTTAAGGGAAATTACAAAGTATATCTGCAAAAGTCATGCTGCAGGAAGATTTTCAAAATTATTCTTCTAAGATTGTAAGGAGTCCAATTACTTTGACAATCCATCACTGTCTATTGTGTGTCATGAGATACAGCTGTTACTGTTGGATTCATAAAATTCTGCACATCTCTTACCTGTAACAAGTCAGCAGGAGCTGAGCTCATCCACTGAGTGTTCTTTTATTGTGAGCAAGCTCAGCCAAAACACAACCTATATTAAACAAACTGGAGAAAATTCAAGTACCAGCACATATTACAGACACTAGCAGTGTCTTCAGTTGTAAAACATTTAAATTTAGAAGCAGCATTGAAACTACCATCAAAATAACCCTTGGTGGTATGAAGACCAAATAAAGTGACCATGGGCAGTCCTGCCATGCATATGATGCAATTACACACATGTTCTCTATATAAGCTTTCATGGGAAGAGTGTATAAATGGTTTGAGTTTCTTCATTTATATGATTTAACTTCCTTTTTTCATTCAAAAGTATTGAACCCAGACTGAAAAACCTATTTAAGAATCTTACCAAACATCAGTACTCTTCCAAAATAGCCTTATGTGACTTTTTTTTGTATTCAAGTTTTTCTGCCCTTTAACTTTTACACTCTCCATATATACTGAAAAATATTTTTATATGATTATTGCTATGATAAACACAGGTCCCAATATCAAAATATAAAGCCTGAGATGGGCGAGAGATGTTCCAGCCTTACCATGAGCCTGACTCTTTCCACCTGCATAATCCTAAACCAAATCATTCATGAAATCAGCCTATACCTCACACCCCACCCAAAAATATTTGCTTAGTTACCATCTTCTCCACATGAACAAAAAGAGGGAGCACTCACAGTACACAATTAAAAACTTTTTTTTTCCTTGCTCGAAGAGCCTGGGGAGTAGTAAATCGGCTATAAATTTGTTCTTCACTTACAAACCAAAAGGCAACTCAAACATTCAATGCAAATGAGAGAGCAGTGTTTTTCAAAGAAAAAAGGGTTAGAAATCTTTCAATTACAACTTAAAAAAATATAAATAACATATACATTGTAAATCAATGCAATGGCTACAGAAACAATTTGTTTACATGCTGCTAGTTGTTTAATCATCTTTAAATTGCCCTTGAAAATTAAATTTTAAATGCTTTCTTGATCTCAGTTACTTTGCAAGTAAATATTATGCATATGAATAGCTTGCCTGCTTTGTTTCCACATTTCATAAAGTTTCTATGCATTTAGACATTTCAGGATTTATGTTTACTGGTTTGAAATCTATGTGAAGGACCAAAGATTCTATGAATTACAATAATCAACTAATAAATCAAACAAAAATGTTTGCACTGTTTAAAAAACATAATCAGAGGCTAAAAAACTAAGCTCAGACAATAAGTAAATTAGATTTATGTTGTGCATGTAAAGATCACTGATATCAAATGCTCACTTGTCTCAATTTATTTTAAGCAGAAGTGAGGGCAGTGGCACTTACGAAGAGTCTAAAAATAATAAATTACATCTTATTGCACAAAGTCAAAGGTTAAACTTATTATTGCTCACCATAGGCCAACCTTAACCCCAGGATTAATGCCATAAATAAAATGAAAATTCCTTTTGCACACATAATGCACGAGGTTAATGTCTCTGAAGAATTACAAAAGGGAAATGATGCCCCCTACTGCTCCCAGAAAATGTTTCTGTATAAACACAATATTTTGGTTCAAAGGGAATTATCATGTAAAACCAATGAACATGTATTTTCAAACTAACTAGTAGTCATTAGCATGACATATGCCAAGGGCAATTTATTTCTTCTTCAGACTTTAATTAAAATATATGAAGGGCCTTTCCTTGTAGAGGAAACTCTCAGGAACACAAACAGCTACAGAGGATATAGAACCTAAGCTTCTCGGGAGTTACACATTTTGGTGAAGAAAGTATGAAGATTCAATTCAATTTTTTTGTCTTCACGCATTTCTGATTACATCAAACATCAAATAACTTTTATGTAGCAGTGATATTTACAGCAAAGTTGATGGGATAGTGTTTGATGTCCAGCAGCAATTTGACAAAATTCATTAAAAGCTAGCAAAGCCCATACCATGCCTTGGAGTTGTGGAAGACCACAGCTCAATTCCTAACGCAGTTTTATGGTTCCAGTACACAGAACTGTTGTAATGGATTTCTTGATGGGCAGGTAAAGCAATAAGGTTATTGTTTGAAATACTTTTCAGGGAAAGAGAGCTCAAATACTGAAGAGCTTTTACCAGTGTCTCATTTGTTCTGCTTTTAAGCCACAGTAGACCCAATGACATCAATACTCTTAAGTCTTGATTTCCACCAGCGTAAGTGAAAAATAACCCCCAAATTCTTAAAAATATTGGACACACTGAACTTCTCTATTTCAAAGTAAGCTACACAAATATTGTTGGGTACATTGTTGCCTTTGATACAACCTCCAGCACCTTTGTGACTATTCTTAAACATATCTAATCTCAAAACTGCTATCATCTACCTTTGTTCAAGGCTTGCAGAATGAATGGCTGCAGTTCACGAATTCTTATGCCACAAAAATAACCAAAATTAAATCAGTAAGCAAAGTTAATGAGCTGACATGAACAGGCATGCTTTTATATTGCTAAGTCCTGTTTTATCACAAATCTTACCTTGTGTGATGTTGACAGTACTACTGTGACATTGCATTGATCATTTTCAGCTCAAAGCACAATGAGACACTGATACAAGAGGAACACTTTTACCTGATTCTTATGAGGATGCCTCTGCAGGAGAGTGTGTAAAATGAAAAAAATTTCTCATTCATTGTTAGAGCACACAAAATGGAAAATGCAGCACCTGTATATTGGGAAACGTTTGGTTAGAGCTGTTTCTGCTGATTTATAGTAACTTTACAACTCATCAATAAGAGGAAAAAATGTTCATGATGGTTTACTGTTTCAAAATGAACTGGACCCAAGACAAGCTCAGTGATGAGGTTTAGCAAAAAATAAATTCTATTCAAACTTGTAAGAATTTATGTCATATGTATGATGTTCTTGCAAGAGGATATCTTCAAATAAGAAATCGGGTTCCAGCCCAGATTTTTCTTTTTACTGTTGATGGTTTCTAGGAGGAAGTTTGGCCCTCAGTACTGCCTGAGTAACACTGGTTCAGGTTTGCAGCATGGCTATGCTCTTCAAATATAAATATAAATATAAATATAAATATAAATATAAATATAAATATAAATATAAATATAAATATAAATATAAAT